>JAAEAF010008752.1:0-50660 GCA_011037195.1 Triatoma infestans | reverse complement strand
AATTTTTTCCATTAAAAAAAAAACAATTTCATTTAGATTTGGTATACTAACAATAAAATTTGTCAATTGCAATTTTGAAAACTGGAGTAAAAGAAAGTTTTGTGAGTGTTTCATACCAAATTTTTGTTTAATAGTAATAAAATAGTGTTTAATAATAGTGATTAATAATAATTCTTAACACCCAAAATAATAATTATTGCAACCGTTTTCGTGAAAATGTAAAGTTGCACTACTTTGTTACCCCTCTTTGAGGTAAACTAAGAAAGTATTAATTTATATTAGCCCTAGCTCAGTGAAGAGGGGAGTGGGTTTGAAATATTTCTGGTAGCTGCCTCCTGGTCATTAACAAACCAATGAATAAATAAATATAATAAAAATAAAAATAAATCCCCAATCGAAATAAAAGCAAGAGTTAGTGGAGAATATTACCAGTACACTTAATAATGAAGTTAACTAAATAAATTTAAAAAACCTTGGGCGCCACGTAATTTATTATGGAAATGTTGTTCTGGAATTACGAAACCAGAAGAAGTAATAAAAAAATAAAAATTCTATTGGCCATATAATAATAATTCCCCTAATAATAAATTAATTAAAATAAAATAAGAAGAGTAAATGATAATGAATTTGGAGTAATTAATAATAATAATCTTAATAATAATAATAAGCGTGATAATTAAAATCAGAATAATAATTAGAAAAATTTTATTAAGAAGAAAAAAAATAATAATAAGTCGAGGACGGGCAAAAAAAGAAAAAAAAAAAGAGAAATCCGAAGAAAAAAATTAAAATGTAAGCAGAATTAACCGGGGATCGAACTCTCGTTCTTTCCACTGCCAGACCGATACTCTGCTGACCTAGCTATACGGCTACTAGTGGCTGTACTGTCTTCAACTCACTACTTACCCCACTCCTGCCGTGATTATCACAGTGATTGACCTTGACTTACTCTCTATTCTATTTTTAGCATGCAAGATAAAAGGAAAATAAAAGATTTAAAAAGAAAATGAAATAAGAAGAAACGAAACAGAAAGTCTATATTTACAATAATTAAAAGAAAATTTAAAGAAAATAAAGGTACCTTTCACAAGAAAATTACAGGAAAAAAAGAATAAAATTACAAACCTAAGATTGAAAATAGAAAATAAAGAACAAGCAGATACAGATAAAAAAAAAGAAAATGAAAATTACAAATCTTAGATGGAAAGTAGAAAATAAAGAACGAGAAAATACAGATAAAAAAAGAAAGTGAAAATTACCAATCTAAAAAAAAAGAAAAAAAATAGAAAATATAGGAAAACTTACTTAACTAACACTAATTTATCCTCTAAATATATACAAGAAAATAATGAATATTTACAGTCTTTTTCCCCACGTTTTTCTTTCCTCGTGGCCACACCAGTCCGTCGATCCAGCCGAATCCCCTCAATCCTCAGTGGGTTTTCTTCCAATCCTCCTTAGTATCAGGATGGCTGATTAGCTGGGATCCCAGACACTATTTAAATTCTATTAACTTTAGAATTTATAGAAAATCCTCCTAAGAGTACGGCATGCCACACACCTCAATCTCTCTCTCTAGGAAACCGCAATCTACCTTCCCTCATTGCGTCTTCCTCTCACCGCCATCTCTTTCATTGAGGCATTACCCAGTTTTCACCAAAAATTTAATAAAATAAAACGGGTTTCTTCTTTTCCATCTTTTTTTTTTTCCGAGTAAAACAAGTCTTCTTAATGTTGTAGAAGATTAAAATAGTAAAAAATTCGTTGTAGAATCCACCGCGGACCAGCTGGTCCTAGCTCCCGCAAAATTGCGCTCTTGCCGCGCTTTCAGTGGTGACGTGGCGGTCTTACACATGGCAGGGGGGTGCGCGGGTGCACTAAGCTAGTCAGCAGGCCTGGCAGCCTCTGCCATCTAGCGGCTTGTTCGCTAACTATTTTCAGGTAATTAGGGATAATTACCAGCAAATATATAATGATTAAAAGAAAACAAATAGGGATCATAATAATAAGAGTAAATATAATAATTAATAAAATAATGTAATAAAATGAGGTAATAAAGTGATTAAAAATTATACAATAAGGTACAATAATAATAAAAAAAAATACCCCATTAATTTCTCCACTTAACAACTTGTAAACCGATTTTCTTTAAATTTGAATTTATATTAACGGTTCTACAGTATTTCAATAATTTATAGATGGTAGAACCAAATATTGTACTGAAGTGGTACTTTAGTGGATAGATTAACGTTGCTGGTTCCCCCAGAACTCCCCATAAAATGAATTTTCTAGGAAAAATGTTACAATTAAAAGTAATAGGCATTTATCTGTTTAGGCAGGGATTTATCGGTATACGAAGTTTATGAAAATTGTTGGTGCTGTGATAGGATCCAAAGAGAGGGATCCATAGCAGAGAAAGAGAGACAAAAATGACAGGACAACTCTCTCGGACTAGGAGTGGTAGAAACTGCTTAAATACAGCGGCGGGAGATATACGAGGGATATATATATCAGAGTTCACTCGTCAGCCACAACGTGTCATCTATCTTACCCTTTACCACTCTACCATAATCTACCATTGTAGTGTAAAGTCCAGGCAGTCAGTGTCACTTTTTTCATTATACTGTTCAGCCATATCTAGTTAATTAATCCAAACCAAACCATTTTCTCTCCTTCATCATACTCATTATAAGCAGAAAAAGAGAGGCAAAAATGACAGGACCATTCTCTCGGACTAGGAGTGGGAGAAACTGCTTAAATACAGCGGCGGGAGATATACAAGAGGTCATATAGCAGGGTTCACACAGCAGTCACTAGGCGTCATTAACCTTTCTCTTTACCTCTTACTACCATTCCATATATTTTAGTGTAAAGTCCAAGCAGTCAGTGTTGCTTTTAAATTATACAGTGTTCAACTTCACTTCTACTTTATTCATTTAAACGAAACCATTTTCTCTCCTTCATCATACCCATTATAGTGCCATTTTTTAGAAAATCGCTAAAAACTCATTAAAAAAATAATAAAATCAGACAAGTCGCACTTCTAGTTGATGGATTTTGATGAAAAACTTCGATAATTTGCGGTAATAAATGAGATATCAAGTTTGAGTTTCAGGCAATTTTTCACGCACACACACCCATTCGCTAAAAACCTTTTTTCCCATCCTCAAGAGATTTCAAAACATGCATTTCCGGTGGGAACTAAATTCCAAAAATTGGACAAAATCAGAATAATTTCCTTTTACCAAAAGTAACAAAAAAAAAACCTAAACGAACCTTTCCCACTAATATACAAGTTAAATTAAATCAAGGACCGGACATTGTGTGTGCCCATATCGCGTATATTGGGATAGTAGGTACCAATGCCATATTTCCAATAAGTTGAAATACCATTTAAACCAGTTTTTGATGATTCGCACTTGGTATTGTTTCAATGAAAATACATTTACCATTCAATCTGAAAATACATTTCACTGTCTCACATGCACACTTTTGTTTTCACAAAATTTCAGCCCTCTAATATTAGTCATTAAACTCCCCCCAACCAAGTGTATATAGATTTATAGAATCAATTTATTAAAAAATAATTTCTACCAATCTATTTTTAAATTGATAATTCAAAAATTATAAATTTACATTACGTAAAAAATTTGGTGTGAAACACTCACACAACTTTCTCTTACTCCAGTTCTAAAAATTATAATTGACAAATTTTATAGTTTGTGTACCAAATTTAATGAAATACGCCGAAAACTGAAAAACTGTTCAGTAAAAGCGTACTTCCGGTTTACTAATTTTCTTGAAATTCGGAATTTTGGCCATCTATTTATTTCTAATTAATTTTCTTTGGATGATAGAACTGTATAATCAACTATGATAGCACTTTAGAGAAAAACATAACCCCACCTCTCCCCCTAAAAGTGCCATTAAATGAATTTTCCCAGATAAATGTTTTAAATAAAAGTTGTAGCTCTTTGTATGTGTAGTTGATCTACCAAGTTTAGAGAAAATCGTTGGAGCCATTTTTGAGAAAGTGGTAGTTTGGGATTCTACCAAGTATTCCAATTCCTACACCACATCCAAAATTCTTTTGGAAAATCACCAGTGCTCCCTTATTATGTCTCCAATCCTAATCTTCCACGCTGATCTTAACTTTCCTTTTGTCCAAAGGCTAATAACATCTCGTTATAAAAATTTCTATGATTCCATATCTGCCCTATCTTAAACCCTCTTGTGCAAAGACTGACCTCTCCCTCCTAAACTAATAACCCTCCCAGAAGATTAAAACCCCGCTTCCTCAACAACTTAAGTCTCCATTTTTCTAAAAATAAATTAAAATTACAAAGAGTACTTCCCATTGGGTGGAATCTCCCATCTTTTTCTTTTACCAGGGCCATGCCAATCTTTCCTACATAAAACGGATTTGCACGTGATACGATGTATTGTTGCGAATATCAGGAAAGGGAAAAGAAATATCAGGAAAAGAAAAAGAAAAAAAGTTTAATAAATTAATAAAAATTGTGCCCTTAAATGAATTTTCGCAGAAAAATATTTCAAATAAAAGTTGTAGATCTTTGTATGTTTAGTTTATACAGGAAGTTTCAAAGAAATCGTCGGAGTCATTTTTGAGAAAATCGCGAAAATGTGAAAAAATCATTTAGTAAAGTGGTAATGTAAACGCACTTCCGGTTATCCGATTTTTTTTGAAACTCGGAATTTCAACAACATATTAAATTCTTATTAACATTATTTAGATGATAGAATTTTATAAACTGAAATAGCACTTTAGATGAAAACCTAACCCCATCCCTCTCCAATAACTGCCCTTAAATGAATTTTTCCAGAGAAACATGTGAAATAAAAGATGTAGCTCTTTGTATGTGTAGTTGATATACCAAGTTTGAAGAAAATCGTCGAAGCCATTTTGAGGAAAACGCAAAAAAGTAAAAAAACCCAAGTAAAGTGGTACTTCCGGTTGAGGAATTTTGACAGATGACCCACTTCAGATGCTATGGTGATACCTAAACGTAATATCACGTTTCAACTTTCTACATTTTTCGTTCTTGAGCTATGCTGTTCACATACACTCTCACACATACACACACATACACAACAGACCATTTGCTAAAAACCACTTTTTTGGACTCAGGGGACCTCAAAACGGATATTTCCGGTGAAAACTCGATATCGAAAATTTGACACGATTACAATACTTCCTCTCACTGGGAATAAGAGAAAGTAAAAAGTTAATTTACGCTTTCTTAATTATCCTTTTAAGTGGCTACTTTAATTAAAAATGAATTTACAATTAATAAAGTAAGTTTAAATAAGATTTATTCTAAACATCTATTGGATAATTATTATACTTTTTCTGCAATTATTAAGTTAATTTATAAAAAATATAAAAAAATAAAAAGAAAATGAGATTAAAACTTAAGATTATCATTGGCGCTGTTCTAAGCACATGCGCTTTACTTTTTAATTACTACTTTAAAGAACTTAAGTATAATTTATCAAAAATTGAAATCTAGTATAAATCACTCATAGGATATTATTTACTTCTTTCCCGGGCGCATCAACTACGGCGATTATTAACATTCTACCAACCATTTTGCTTTCTCTTCTCTGGCGATTTAAGCTGGGATGATACATTTTGTAACCTATGTGACTTCCTCACACAAAACCATTGCTCTGCAAGACAGGGTGGAGCCATAGGTTTTTCGAAGATCTTACCACACATCCCCTCTTATATTATCGAAATTAATTTTTTCTTTTTTTTCTAAGGTGCACAATAGCTGGAAGGCCATTGCACCTACTGTACTAATACCTGATTCACTCTAACCTAGCCTAATAACCTACATTCATACTTCCTATTCACACAATATGCTGGGCGCCAATCCTGGCTTCAGGCCCACCCTTCCAAAATTCAGGGGCTCCCAAATGCAGAAGATAGATTATGCAATCAAGACTGTTGCCACTCCTGAGCGGCATTGGTCCCTGCATACCATGCGCACATAAATCCAATTATACTGTAAGCTATCTTGCACATGCATGTTAATAAATACATTCACTCTAATAAATACTCCCATACTCGAAATTAATTACTGACGAAGGGAAGTGTGGATTAGTTGGTTGTACCACCCCTAAATTTATTACTCACTTGATCCAACAGAATAGGGATTTATATGAGTATATTTACTCCGTAAGTGCCTAGAAGAAGAGAAAGAGTTTTTAACTTTACTATTTACATTAAGTAGTTTCTTTTGCATTATTGAAAATGAATGAGGTTATTTGCTGTTATAAATTGCTTGGTAGTGCAGGACAGCCTAAAATTACTAATCCTGAAATAAAACTTAACATAATGGGTTGAAATACTTTTTAGCCTAAGACGTATAATATTGTAGCCACCAATTATCCATTAAAAATGCGGATAGATACCTTCAGAAAAGTTGTAGAATAACGTTAAAAAATTCAACATGTCAACTTTAATTCAATATTTTTAATATATATTTAGCAATATCATCCAAAGCTTTAAAAAAAAAAAGTATTTAATTCAAAGTTAACAACACTGTGTTTACTTTTAATCTCTAGTGATTAATTCAAATTAAACTTTAATCCCTAGAGATTAAAAAGTAGACCTTTGTCTACTAATTTTAGTGAAATAATTGTCACATTAATCAGGTTTTATAGAATTTTTTTAATTTTTTTATTGCATTCAGTGGGTCTTGGAACATGTACACTAACCTGGTTGAATTCAATGAATTCGAAAATGATATGTAGCTGAACAATTTACTGAAATGGAACTTTAAAGAGAAACTTTGCAACTCTCTCCCAGTCCTCATATCACATAATTCACCACATTATATCTTTTGGAATGACTTCAGAAACGTTAAGCATAATGTTCCTGTATTATCCGCGATCAGTTCTCAGGATATGATAAGTAGTGAAGTAATTGTCCGTATTTCAAGGCGTCACCAGTGAACCTCCAAGCGTACGTAAACTACGCATTACCTATCCCATCATATCCACAACAATATATTGGCAAATAGGCTTCAACTTCGACAGCAAAGCTCCCACCTAGAAGCTACTGAAGCTTTAGCAGAAATTGAATAATTATCAACATACTGATGGCTTAACACTCAATCGTCAGATCAACGGCCAGAGTTCCTGAACCTTGAAAGCTAGCCTCATTAGCTCAGCACAGTTAGAACAAGCAAGAGTTCTAATTAGCCACATTTCTCTTCGCTCGATCACACAGTTCTCAATAAACTCTTACTAGGTAAATCGATAACACATAAATTTGTGGATAATCGGTCAATCGTGCATGTATTCTCATTTCATCACCAACCACCATCAGCTATTATAATTATTTACTGTTAAAAAATCAAACTTAAGGCTAAGGACCAAGGAACCGAACCCAGCACTTGTGGCTAATCTTAGCACATTACAGTGCACATTTTCTTTAGAAATATTTAATGATCCTTCTCTTTAGCTGGGGACGGCTCAGTTAGCTGGCTCACTGACTTCATGTGTCTTCGCTTCCAGGTTGGTGTTAGAATGTTCTAAAAGACAGGAAGAGCTTTTCTTCTCTGAAAGATGTCTTCTAGTCTGGGTACCAGGTCATATGGGAATTTTTGGGAAAGAGGAGGTGGATAGGTTTGCCAAAGTAGGCGCCTCTCTCCCTTTCACTGGTCCTGAGCCTGCTGTTGGCATGTCTTCTGGCACATTTCTGTCAGGCTTCCAGTCATAGATAGCTTTACAGCATTCATCTTTATGGATGAGCACAGTTGGTTATCGGCAGTCCAAAATGCTCATCGGGGGTTCGGAAAGGGCTATTAGTGAGACGTTGTTGTATCTTTCACGGAACTCTCTCAGGCTGGACTCACTGGTTGGATCCCTCACTGGACATTGTGGTTTAAGGAGACATCTCTACGTAATGGGGCTTATGCCGGATCCATTTTGTAGAGTCTGTGAAACAGAGGATGAAACACCTATCCATCTTATGACAGATTGTCTGGGTTGTGAGGAAATTAGGTGCCGGAACTTTGGTCGGAACAGGATGTCTGTGGAAGAGCTTAGGCTATTTCTCCTTAAGGTTATTGTCCGATTTGTTCGGACTGCGGTGAATCTTAGATGGATTAGACCCGGGTATGGATATTTGTTCTAGACCCGGTTTGTTGTTTTTTTTTCTTGGAATAGCTATATGGGCCCAGTGAGGCTTTGGATAGCATAGGGTTTGGTCCCTCCTCACAGACATATAATAATAATAATAATAATAATAATAATAATAATAATAATAATAATAGCTGGCTCACTTAGGAGGGAGGCACTTGAGTTAGTATAACCTTAAACGACAAGAACACTTGTTCGCTTTATATCCTATAGCCTTGTTGTTGCTGAAATTCTGGTCCGGGGTTAGAAAACAAAAATGGAGCTAATAAACTAAACAGCCGAGGTAACATGTTTTCAATCATAATATATTCAACAGCAACAAGAGAAAAAGTATGCTTAAAAAACAAAACAAAACTAGAAATCCCTATACATATTGGTATGTTATCTATGAAATAGCCCGTTTACTTGAAACAAACAGGACAATGTACTCTTTCCAGCTACTATACAACAAAATAATACACACACACACACACACATACACACAAGCACATGCCACGCAGAACACATATACACACGTGTATATAAATGCATCCAAGTATTCACAAAGTCCGTTGCAATGGGAACGACACGTATGCATAATGCATACATACATACATACATACATACATACATACACACATATATATGATGTATATGTCGACCCCTTAATTTTGTTTTCCACCATTGTGGGAATCGGAAATGGGTTTTTTTCCTTTTTTTTTTTGAACTCTTCTGTTTTTATGCTTCTCTTATTTTTTACAATGAGATAGGCATCAGGTCAGCAACTATATATATATAGTGTTTGGAACGTGTCTGTATTGAGAATTTACCAGAAAAAAAAGAAAAGAAATAGTTACAGTTGGTTATAGGAAGAGAAGGTTTTAGAAAAAATTATGCATTTTGTTGCTTTACCCAGTCTGTTGTAATAGTTTTTTTTTTATTTTTTAATTAATTATTATTGTTATTATTATTATAGTTCGTAACGATTCAGGTCACGGATCAATCATATACTTTAATTATTTTTAATTCATATAAATATTATGTACTAAGTTATTTTATCATTTTAATCCAGTTTTTCATTACTTAAACTATACGTGTCCCAACATTTTATAAATATAATAATAGCCTTTTATGGGCAGTGACTTTTAACTAATTCCTAATTTCTTATTTAGAATAAAAGAGAGTGAGAGACAAAGAAAATAATTACATTAATACAAAAATCCTCTCACAGACGGTTGCACTAGAAAAGCTAGCGCTAGTTTCCCCATCACATCAATTAAAAAAAGAAAAAAAAATCATAATAATACGCGCTAGCTACTGGACCAACGCATTAGGTCCTTATCTAGATCTACAAATTTATAAAATCTTATATAAAAGATATTTTGAGACAATATAAAACTCGTTAGCAATATGTTATAATATTAATAAAGTTAAAAGATTGACAAGTCTTTATTAATTCCTATTTAATTTGTTCTAATTGAATTCATGTTGAACTTTATTAAATTTAAATTATGAAACTTAATCTTTGTTTAAGATCGTTTTTGTTGCATCTTTAATAGAGGTCAAATAAATTATTTAAGTCGTTGACAAGGAAGAGAGATCTTTATTCTACTTATTATTATATTAAGTTATATGTGAAATACCATTGTTAATAATATCTTTTATCACTTTCAGTAGTTGCATTGTAATTTGAATGGATATACACAATAATGTAATACACACCCTTTTTACCCATAGGGGGAAAATCATACACCAATAAGGGATGATAACTACAAGGAGATCCAATTAGAAGTTCGTGACAAAAGCAAGAGACCCTTCACTAGCTTGGAAGAAGGGATGTATATATAACATTGGGTGACTTGATCTTTGTGTTAATTAATATTAGATAACAGGTAGTTATCTTTGGTTTGTAACTTTATCTAATAATTGATTAGACAGATCATACATCATTATGAATTAATATTAGCTTCTCTTCTTTCATTGTAAAAGGTAAAAATATTTTTACCAAAATTATATAATTATCTTGTAAAATCATAAAGATCTGTGAAGATCATTAGCAAAATAAAAACTTACTTAAGTTAAGGAATAGTTCATTAGATTAATTAATGAACAATGAGGACTTTTGATTATGTGGATAGGTTCGCAATGCTGGATAACATCTGGTATTTTAACCGTCGTAGCATGCATATTTATAGTTTTCCTGACCGGTTTCGGATTTTCATCCATCGTCAGAGTAAATTCACTAAGTGTAGAAAGTTCACTTCAACTTAATGTTTGTGTTACACTCTCACTTGTATTATGTGGGGGTTGTATATATGTGGGGAGGTTATAAGGTTATTATGATACCCCCCCCCCCCCCACAGGACACACATACATATATACAACCAACAAGTGTGAGTATAACCGAAACATTAAGTTGAAGTGAACTCTCTACAAGAACTTGGTGAATTTACTCTGACGAGGATGAAAATCCGAAACCGGTCAAGAAAACTATTAATATGCATGCTACGACGGATAAGATACCAAATGAGGACTGTGTTTAGCAATTTAACTTAATAATAACTTCCATTTTTCTATAAGGTGCTTATTCCATTGTCTCAATGCTAAAAAATATCTGCTTCATTATATTACTTTGTCCCAGACGAAGTACCTAAAAATTTCCCTTTTAAGGAAAAAAGCCTGTGTAATGAGATCCGAATCATCAAAAACTAATAGGATCCGAAGAGTGGAGAAGCACATTAAATAAATCAAATTTAGTTACTCCCCACCTAGGCCAGACTAGTGAAGGGACAGTTCGATTCATAGAAATAGAGCGACAGCAGTGCAGTTTACGACCTGTTAACAACCAGTCAACAACCTTTTACTACCTTCTCATCACTCAGCCAGTCTGTCTCTTTATATATCTCTCGCTGTCTAACTTCTATATACTTGTAAAGTCCTTGCATTTTGTGTGTTCTTTATCCTCTAAAATCCATTTCCTCTAATTCTATCTCATTCTCACATCCATTAGCCTGAAAAGACAAAACTTAGATTGAAAAACTCACACAGCTTTCTCTTGCTGCAATTCACACAGTTAGTTACAAATAACAAAAATATTGTTTAAACCTACAATTCTTACTTACAAGTCTTCAATGTCACATCAATGGCAGAATATAAACTTAATAAAAACTATAGTTTTGACAGGGTTTGAAATCGATAATTAAAAATAAACAAATAAAAATCAAATCTGATCAAAATTTTTATCTGGCAATTTTAAAAATCATTTTATGATTTTTATCAAGAGTGATTTTTATTTGTGATCAACAGCTTAAAAAATCATAACTTGATCAATATTTCTGAGCAAAATCTTTTCGTTCAATAATAATGATCATTTGTGAGCAATATTTTTTAAAATCAGAAATAGAAATTTTGGTTGACAAAATTTACTTTTTTTTTCAATAGAAATGTTGGAAATCATTAACGACTGCTTATAGAAAGATAATTTATTTTGGAAATATACAATGTAAAGAAACAAAAAAAAAACAGATAGAATTAAAATATCTAATAATAGTAAATAAAAATGAAACCTTTTAGCTTTTATTATAAAAAAAAAAATTGCTTCTGATAAAAACCTCAATCAAAAATAAATGTTGATGCACACTACTTTGAACAGGAAGAGTTTAGCTTCAAAATTAGTATCTTTTGCATGTGATCTGCTGTCAGCCTGGAGCGCAAATCACTGAGGATGTACTTCAGAGCCGAAAAGGCTCTTTCAACAGTAACCTGTGTTGCAGGAACGGCATGCACAATCAAAGCTAATTCACTAAGAATATTCCATTATTTACATTTTCGTGAACAACATAGCAAATAGTGAGAAACAAGCATATTTTATTTTAATTTAGTCTGATTTTTATTTTTTGAGTGAAATTTTTTCGATCAAGAATTAATCATTATTTTTAATTGAAGAAAGTATTGCTCAGAGAGTGATCATTATTTTTAATGGAATAAAAAAAAACTCAAAAATTGATTTTATTTTTATTAATAAATCAGGCATGATTTTTAAATTTATTGATCAAAAATAATTATTATTTCATGATTTGTTGGAAAAAATAATTATCGATTTCAAACCCTGGTTTTGAGGAAACCCTAACCTTTGCTCTTCCCCCAAAACCTTCCTAAAATGAAATTACATGGAAAAAAATTGCAAACAAAGTTGTGGGGAGGAAGTATTTATCGTTCCAAAATTTAATGAAATCTGATGCTGTTTTTATGGAGAAAATTGCAAAACTAAAATAAACTGTTCAGTAAAAACGCCGATTGTGGTGTCCGATTTTCTTCAATCCCCAAAATTTTGGCAACATATTTAAATTCTAATTAAAATTATTTAGAAGATAGAAATGTATATACTGAAATAAAATAGCACATTTAGAGGAAAACGAACTTCAATCTCATTAAAATAGAAATGAGAAGGAAAGAGAATTAGAGAGAATGGGTTTTAGAGAGAAATAAACTAGAATATATGCACTGTATAGTGAAAGGAAACACAAACTGCAAGGACTATACCATACAAGTGAGGTACGATATATATTGTATATATATATATATATATATATATAGAGAGAGAGAGAGAGAGAGGAGAGAGAGAGAGAGACTGCTGAATGATGAGAGAAGATTGCTGACTGGTAGTAAACTCGTCGTAAACTGTTCTAAACCTGTTCTTTTTTAGGGCTAGCTCGGCCGCACAAATATATATATATATATATATATGGAGAGAGAGAATTTTCGAAAACTCAATTTCGAAAATTTGACAAGATCGAAATACTTCCTCTTACGGTAGTAAGAGAAACTAAAAGATTCATTTTGAATGGAATTAATTAGACTCCAGTAAGGTATATTCTGGATTCAAGTATAGAGACTTATACGAAGTTTCAAAGTTTGTTTGAATCACTTAGTTTGACTCACATAGAAGTGGACAGAAGCTTGTAGCAAAAATAATAATCAATATAAATATAAAAACTTCCATTTTAAAATGTATATTGACGGTAACAGTTATGTTGACGTCAATGTTTGCATTACTGATTGCTTGTATTGTTAAAAGTACAATAATTCGCCCACACGCTAATATTGAAATATAACAAGATATGATTATGTATTATTGAACATTATAATGCATATTAAAAGATTTATTAATTTTTTTCTTATATCATCATTACATCAATGATGGTTTCACTGAATACTTTTAAATCACTAACTCTAAATGACTTTTACTTATTAAATTTCAAAACTAAATCTTGCCTACTTTTAATTATAAGTAAGTATAGATAGTATAGATTCTGCAGAGATTGGCTAAAAAGCATTCGCCACCACGACTTCTTTGGTTCGATTCTGTCATCCGCAGTATAGAAACTTATGTATCAACTGCAGGGGGGAAAAAGGGATGTTAGGTTTTCCCAAAAGTGCCAATTCGCTAGATATACGATATATAATATCAATAAGAATTAAATATCTGGTATTTTATCCGTCGTTTCTGAACGGATAAAATACCAGATATTTAATTATAGCGTAGAGGCGCCGTGGCGTTATAGCTTAGCTTGGAATGCCACGCTTCCTTCATGTGTCCGTTTTTTCTTGTATAGGTTTTCCCAGTTTTTTAAAAATAATTTTGAATTCAGTTAAACTTTATTAAGTCAATTAAAAATTTAGTTTGCGAAATTATAAAGTATGTCATTCATTGTTTCACAAAATATTTTTGTTATTATTTTTTTAATATTCTATTCGTCAATAAACTAATAAATTAACAATCAAAATTACTTAGATTCTTCTTAATGTAAGGTAAATTACAATAATTTTAAACAATGTTTTCAGCCCTGTTTAGTTATGAGTGAACCAAATTGACAAGAACCATTTTCCCCTAAAAATGGTGCGTTATTGTAACCTAGCCATTCTGCCCAATAAATTACTGGAATCTCCAGTTTAATCTAAACGTTTGAAAATTCAAAGCAGAACTGGAGCAGGAGATAAGTACCCAGATGCCCATCTCAATGAGAATGGATACCTAGACTATGAAAACAAAAAGAAAAAATTAGTTCGGATGGTAGGCTGGTTCCAAGTTCTCAACAGACGCTTTCTCTCAAAAAATGAAGTAACGAAAAAGCACAAAAGATGGCCGACTATAAGTAATTCCTCGTTCTTACTTACCCTAACCAACTCGAGCGAAGCTTACTGGGCTCAAACAAGTGTACATAGAAATCAGATCCATACCGTTGAAATGTGCTATATGCGCCCAGTGGATGGAACGAACTGAAGGGATAGTGTAAGAAATGTCACAATCCGGTGTCAAGCCTCAATGTCAAGTCAAGAGTTGGCTACAGAAGGATCTTCTTGGTCCATGTTGTACACCTCCCCCTATTACATATTATCTCTTTGTGTCACTCACTCTCTCTCTCTCTCTCTCTCTCTCTCTCTCGTACAAACACATACACACATTACACCAGTTTCTTAGAAAAGAAAAAACAATCTTTCTCAATCAGGGAACCCATCCAATCATATATTTCCGGAGGAGCCACAATTTCGAATATCTTTACGAAATACAGATCTCTTCCCTTTTACAAGCTGTGTAAATTAAAGTAATTAATGAATTATTTAAGTAAAAGAACCTTTGTGCTAAAAAAAAAAAAAAATTAAATTAAATTACCAGAGTCAAGAGCTCAAACAAGTGGACATAGAATATATTGTATCTATTGTTTTTTTTTTAACTTTTTATATGTTTATTTAAATGTAGAAAATATTACATGATATTACGTAATTATGTAAACAATGTGTTATTTGTATGCGTTTGTATCAAATTGTAAAATTTAGCATATATTTTATTAGTATAAATTTTCTTATTTACAAAGTGTTAACTATTAACTTGTTACGTGTCTAGAATCCAAATAATCCGAAACGGCATATGCCCATCGAATTTGTTTGTTTTGTATATGGATAGTTCGTTTCAGTAAAGGTAACATTTGAATAAATAAATTTGAGTAAATATTTTGTTTTTGTGTCTTAAGTGGGAACCCTAGCAATTGCAGCGAGTATTTTTTGGAATAACTAGGTGTGAAGAATTTTTCATATCTTTTAGAATTTTTAACAAAATTCTAAAAAACAAAACAATAACTGTAATAATATAAAATTATTTCCACAATTTTTCCCATTCTCAGTTTTTATAATATTAGATTGGCGGCTTATAATCTATATATAGTGTATGTTTGCTAATATAATAATTGTTGGCAGTTATTTTAATTTTATTTACTTTTTTTATATATTATGTAATATTTACTGTGACGAGCCTTGTATGCATTTATATGTACAAATGATTTGAAGGCAATAAAATTATCTATCTATCTATCCAGACTATTCAAATGACGATTAGATACCATTGCTGGACTTATTTGAAAGAGATGGACAAAAAGCGGCCATTTTATATCTTAGAATAGAATGAAGAAGAAGTCTACTATCTTATCCTGACCATTGCAAAGAAAACAAAGTAAAGAACAGGTCGTAATTGCCTTGGAAAATTATGCGGTCTAGATAAGTAAGACGCCAAGAATGGAGGTGACCAATTCTGCCAACGTTCTCAAAATAAGCACTTGTGATGCTTACTAAAATAGTATGTAAACAGAAGTAAACAGAAACCGTTTGGTGCTTCAATTATGTAGAGAATGGAATCAAAAAAGAAAATGTACCGTGTTCTTGTTACAGCATATCATTTTAGAGCGGCAAAACTTGGAAGGCGAAAAAAAGCTACATAGTAGCTACAGTCTCTTGCCGAAGCTACGGCTTTTTGATCCTATACCGACCTGGGAAAATAAGAAAACGATAAACATTTTGGCTGACGTGACACTCAGTCTTAAAATTAAGAGAATAGTAGAAGGTGTTGCAAGAACTTGAATAGAAGGACGGGGGAAGAGAGAAGTCCGGATAAAAGAAGTAAAGGAGCTTTTGAGAAAATGATCGTAGAAAAAAAAATGCCTGAAGAGGAATCACAAGATAGGATTAAGTCGTCATGTATCGGAAAAAAATTATCGTTACGCACTAGTTGGGTAACAAATTATCATTACGCCAGAGCGGGTTAAATCCATGTTCTTGAGGTACTCATTGGTGAGAGAACTTTCGCACTTACTGATCTAGTATTGTCAGAGGTTTTAAAACACCCTCTGATCGCCAGTTTTGAGTGATTGGATCAGGCTTGTGCGGAGGTTACCGACGAACTGATGACTTAGGATAGTTCGTTATTTTTCAGTTAAACGCGCTGAGTTCTGTGTTTTCACTTCCAATTTGGCACTTCTTGACTCAAGAAGACTGGAAGAGGTTTCTTCGTTCAGGATGTACTTCTAGTCTGGGTACAGGTCATTTTGGTATCTTGGGGAATGAGGCGGTACATAGCTTGCTCAAATTGGGGTCACTTTTCCTTTCATTGTTTCCGAGCCTGTTTTTGGCTGGTCCTTGGGTACATATCTGCCAAGATTTCAGGCATGGTCCTTCCATAGACATCCCTCCATATCGCATTCATCCCTATAGACGAGCTCAGTGGCATTGAGGGTTCGTATATTGCTAAGTCTTTCACGGACCTCTCTCTCAGTCATCTGGTTGGAACCCTTACTGGCCATTGTGGTTTAAGAAGACATCCAAACTAAATTTGGTCGGAAAAGATGTCTATGGTAGCCGGTATCTTCAGGATGTTTTGATAAACAGTGTTTCGAATTCTTTTTCCACTTATAGTGATGTTCGTCTGTTATCGGATTACTTAAGTGATTTGGCCCCTTGTCTGGATTTTGGTTCTAGAAGTGGCTTGTTTTCTTTTGGGTAGCAATATGGGGCCAAGGAGCTTTGGACAGTGTAAGGCTTGGTCCCTTCCCCACTGCCTTGAGAACAATAATAATATTGGTGTATTTCAAGTATGATGCTTAGTCATTATAAAAAGAGCTCATTATTGGCAACAGCTCTCTGTCGATAAAATGAATGTAGATGATATCAAAAGTTTCTCTGCTGTGATAGCCTGTTTCACTTTGTTGTCATAGATCAACATCGGGGAGGGCGTTCCGGTATCTTCAGGATGTTTTGATAAACAGTTTAATTAATATCTGTGTGTATAAACTGATTTTGCACAGTGAAGTCTATGATATCAACACATCATATAAACGGGAAAATATTAATAAGAACAACTGGCACATTTGATTCATTTATTGAAATTTCTTAAACAGTGACTGTTTAGTGATATTTAAAATAAAGAAGTGAATGAAAAAAACTAAATTTGATTAAAAATGAGGTCGTGAACGTTTGATATTTAAACAAGACGAAAAACAAGCCACACTCCAAACTGTATATATATATATATATATATATATATATAAATGGCGAACGAAAGAGGGCTTACTATAAAATGAATTGGCCCAGGTCAGTTTTGAAGAGGGAACTAAATAGAGAAGTAGTGGGAGGCCAGATTATTGCACCAAGGTTATATTTCGGATGGGATCAATGAACTAGTGTACGACTGGTTGGCACCAGTTTGATTTCTTTATTTTTGCCTCTTTTTTTTTAATTTATTTTTTTTTTGTTTTGTTTTTTTAAATTGTTCCACTTGACATTTTACACGTTTGACTGTGCTAAAAAATCTTATCGGTCTTTTCAAGGACATTTTACATTTCATTATATAAATTTGCAACGTTATTAATCTTTATAAAATAGTAATAATTTAGTTTTATCTTTAAAAAATTGTAGACGTGATTTTGAGAATAAATGTCATTTATCTCTTAAGATAAATAGATAAATAAGGCTCCAATAATTTATAGTGAAATTTAAATAATTCATTTTCACCGAAGCCTATATTTGCTAGTTTAAAAAGTTTATAACATTTTGTGAATTGGTAAGATACTTAAAAGAATATTTGTCAGTCCATCTGCTTTTGTACCTTCATCAGACTTAATTAAGTCATCATCCGGAATCGGTTTATATCGAAACATGGAACCGATTATTCCGATGATCTTCATAATTGGCACTAATCCGACATATCTAAATCCGGCCAAAGATAGTTGAATTACAGGACGTCTACATATTACTTCCTCATCAACTGCCGTAGGAAGATTCTTAGAGGTAGTTTCTTATAAAACTCTCATCCATTGCGACTTAAAAGATCATAATATTGCGGGCTTATTCTGTAAATGTTCGTGCATAGTATGTAATCGTCTTTTAAGCGGAAATATATACGCATTTCGTGGTTACCTTTTATTACTTTTTCTCACTCTCTCTCTTTAAGTATTGCCATGGTGTAAACTTGTTTTGAAATTGATTTTTCACCGGAAATACAAGTTTTAAGGACTCCTGAATATGAAATGTTTTTAGCAATGGACTGTAATGTGTGTGTGTGTGAATCAAAAACGAAAAATCGCAGTTAATTCAAACTTGGTCTTCCGTTCAGGTACTACCACCACCGTCTCTGACTTTTTTTAATTTATTTGGAGGGGCCCAATGCACTGCAGCCTTCACGATCTATTGTGCTATGCCCTATGGGTGCCATAGGCTGCCCACGGCATCCCGAACAGATGTCCTAGGCGAACACCGTCAACAACATCTCCATCAGGTTAAGATCCCTAAGCAATCCTAATAACCTGGCGGCTCTAGGGAGGGCAAATTCCCCTCCTTTTCCTCCTCGTAACTACCCAGGTTCTTAAATGTTTTCTGAGTGGCAGCCTTGCAGTCCGTTAGGAGATGTAATGGAGTTTCCTCCATTTCCCCACAGAATCTGCCAGGTATCCTCTGACTCGACAATGACCCTTGAGGAAAACCTGTAAGAACGCGGAGTTTGCTCTTACTAAGGCCGATACAGGCCTCCGATCTCCATTGGTTATAATTTCACAGGCAGATCTTGGCCTGCCTCAGTTCTGGGTGGGAGTTCCAGAGTTAAGACCACTTTACTTCCTCCTCTTTCCTAAGTTCTTCCAAAAGAAACTGGTCCGCTGACCCTACAAAAAGGTTCAGGCCCTACCCTAGAAGCGGGGATGCAGCACACTTATCTTTGCCAGAGCGTTGCCCATCTCAATCCCTTTAATGCCATCATGCCCTGGCGCCCACCGTCTCTGACATAAAGGTTTCAAACAAAATCCATCAACCGGAAGTGTGACTTTACCTGAATATTTTCAGTTTTAGTTTTTCACGATTTATCCTCAAAAACGGACCCAAGGATTTTCTTTAAACCTTTGTATACCTACTAATTACTTACATAAATAATTATAACTTTTATTTGAAACATTTTTCCGCAAATAAAGTTGATTTGGGATTGGTTCCGAGGGTACAGTAGCATTATAAAATGCCACAGTATGTTGAGTTTTACCATCTACATTTTATAAATATATATTAGACGCATTGATGGAATTCCAAAGAAAAGAAGAAAATATGATTACAGAAATTACAACTTTATAGAAAAGGTTTTTATGTTTTCTAAAAAAAAAAGCAAACATTCAGCCTGAACGGAAAGATTGCCCGAGTAGAAGCAGGAATCTAGACGTTCTGGCCAGATTAAAATTTCCGGCCGGATATCATTGCAGCAGCAATTTTTCCATACAAAATTCAATAGGTACTAAATCCCTTCATGACTTATGGGCCAACCTTGTAGAACTTATAGTTTTTCATTTCCAAGAGTTTTCAAATGGTTCGCCCAATCGCCTGGCGTGTGAGATTAATTGGAAAACCTATTGAATGTTGATTGCAACCTGTAAAAGTTGACAAAAATTTCTGGTTTTTCTCTACTATTGAAATGTATATGCGGGAGCATCAATTTATGAAGAATATTTACCTTCCGGCTATTGACTGAAAGAAAAGTAGTTAAGAGAAGAGAGCCAGCAGTTAAGTAATTTTCCCTTCATCTCTTTCTATACAATTCTTCTTTGTATAATAATGCCTGCATTGTTCTTCGGCATTTTATATTTGATTATGTACCATTAAATCTGAAGCACTCACTTCATAATTCATTTTTATTTCAAAAAGAATTAATAGAAAATATTTTTATTTTTAATTAGGAATGCTGTTTATATAACACAAAATAATTGGAAATGAGCGTAATAAGAAATAATATAATGGGCAATTGTTTATGAACTTCCGATTGTAATAAAACGAGAACGGCTACATAGCCTTATTTATTATTGGAAATATTGTGTAAAACTGGGTAATTAATTCATCTTGTTTTAATTGACAATACCATAATGATGTCATTAAATTAGGGTTGTAGTGCAAAATAATTGTTCTATAAGTTATTGAGTTTGTTTATGTTTTTTCTAAATTTTCTCAAAAACAAACGTAAAACAATTCCTTTAAACTTGGTATGTGCTAAATTCACAGACAATAATATATTTGATTTTATTTGAAACATTTCCCCCTTCAAAAATAATTATTTTATTTTACAATTGTAGGAATTGTACGGGGGGAGCCGTAAAATTTCAATGGTAATTGGAGTTCGTACAAAAGGGCGCACGATGTCTTCTGGACTCCAACGTAATCACTTCATTTACTGCCTGCTATGGATGGGTATGAACCATCATCTATAATAAGGTTTAAAAAGGAGAGAAGTTGAGTTAGATAGATAAATAAACTAGAAGTAAAACTGAACCACTGTATAATAGAAAAGTAGCACAAACTGCCTGGACTTTTCACTAAAATATATAAATTGGTAGTGAGAGATAAAGATAAAGGTCGATGACGCATTGTGACTGCTGTATGAACTCTGCTGCAAGACTGTTGGTAACATTGTATTAATTGCAATAAAGATGGATTCGAGCTTGTGAGCGTGCGTGTGTGTGTGTGTGTGTGTGTGTGTGTGTAAATTTTCCACACCTGATTTTTCCAGATGTTGTGAAGCTGTAAATTTCAAAGAAGAGATAACCAAAATTAAATTCTATAGTTATTTATACAAAAACAAATTATTTGTTATAAACCAGTTGGTTTAAATGGAATGTTATGTGTATATTGCATTAATAAAAAATAATAGAACTTGCGAAATTAAAAACATAAATCTCTTAAGATAGAATTTGTAATTGAATATAAATTTTAAAATTAGACATAGAAACTTCAGTTTAAAAACAGAAAAAAGAAGAAAAGAGGAAGCGAAATCAGGAGAAAGCGTAAATCCTTGAAAATGTTTTACGAAATAGATCGTGTCCCTATGTGACTTAACCAACTTACAACTTTAAAATACGATACCCAAGAAGTAACAGCCGACATGTTAAGGATTCACTGTGATTATTATCGTTCACAATGTATTTGTAGCTCTTTAAATTGTACTAACAATAAGAAGGTGAATACTTTTATTATATATTTAATTACTTATTTTTTTTATTTCTCTTTAAATAGGTTTTTACTTCGGTTAATGGCCAATTAATTTTAATATATATGAGAATATTCTAACATATGTACAGTGATTCCTGGAGTAGCAGATGTCTTGAAGAGGTCGGAAGTTAGTTTGAGAGATTTGGAAGTTAGTGCTCGAATTATTAAACGGTTTTTTATATAAAAATAAACTGTATTTTAACAATAATTTAAACGTGATAAATGGTAACTAATAACTATAATAAAATTCTTAATAATAAATAGAAGATAAATAGATGATAATTTAGAATGGTTAAAATAACTAACTAAAGTGCACAACTACGAGAGTGATAAGTTAAATATAACTGTGAATTGCCGCTCGTGTATAGTTTGGTCGTAGATGATATAATAATCCTCTCGTCGTATATCATAGAGTTTATATATATTGTTGTTCACACTCACACCAAGATATCTGTCTTAGTGTGCGGCCTTGTGCGACCTTCGTAGTTTTCTGACCTTATTTAGTGGCCATACTTATCGCGGTGCCTGCCTTTGAGGTGAGAATTGATGAAAAGGCTTTGTTGTTTGTTCGGTTGACCGCGGCTGTCAGCGGCCAACAGTGTTACTGTTTTCACCCTTTGTTGATTATTTCTTTGGCGTACTTTGCCGATGTCAATGACTTTGCCATGTCATTACATATAGATGTGAACAGCCCAATTCAAAAGCGGAAAATTACAGACAGATCAAACTTGGCATTTCATTATCATTATGGGATCCAACAGGAAGTTATCTGTTTAAAATTCCTCACCAGCCGTACTATACTTTACTGAATAGATTTTTTTTACTTTCTCTCACTCCTACTAGTAAGAGGAAATATTGCAATCGTGTCAAATTTTCGATATCGAGTTTTCACCGGAAATATCCGTTTTGAGGTCCCCTGAGTCCAAAAAAGTGGTTTTTAGCATATGGTCTCAGTGTGTGTGTGTGTGTATGTGAACAGCATAACTGAAAAACGAAAAATCGTAGAAAGTTCAAACTTGATATTCCGCTTAGGTATCACCATGAGATCCGACAGTGGGTCATCTGTCAGGATTCCTCCGGAAGTACCACTTTACTAATTTGTTTTTCTACTTTTTTGCGTTTTTCTCAAAAACGGCTCCGACGATTTTCTTGAAACTTGGTATATCAACACCTACAAATAGCTATAACTTTTATTTTAAACATTTCTCTGGAAAAATTCATTTAAGGGCAGTTTTGGGAGAGAGGTTGGGTTAGGGTTTCCTCTAAAGTGCTATTTCAGTTTACTATAGAATTCTATCATCTAAATAATATTAATTAGAATCAATTATGTGGTTGAAATTCCGAGTTTAACAAAAATCGGATGACCGGATGTGCGTTTGCTTTACCACTTTAATAAATGATTTTTTCACATTTTCGCGATTTTCTCAAAAATGGCTCCGATTTTCTTAAAACTTCTTTTATATAAACTAGACATACAAAGGTGTACAACTTTTATTTAAAACATTGCTTTGGGAAAATTCATTTAAGGGCACTTTTAGGGGAGGGGTGGGATTATGTTTTTCTATAAAGTGTTATCATACTTGATTATACAATTCTATCATCGGAACATACTTAATTAGAAATAAATAGATGGCAAAAATTCCGAGTTTCAAGAAAATTAGTAAACCGGAAGTGCGCATTTACTGAACAGTTTTTTCAGTTTTCGCCGAATTTCATTAAATTTGGTACACAAACTATAAAATTTGTCAATTATAATTTTGAGAACTGGAGTAAGAGAGAGTTGTGTGTGTTGTGTGAAAGTTGTGTCACCAGATTTTGTTTGTTTGTAATTTTCTGGAAACTGTCGCTAACATTTCCTTGAAGCTCACACAGATAATAAAAAACCTGCAACTTTTATTTGAAATATTTTTCCGTAAAAAAAATTATCTAAGGGGAGGGGGAGGGTGGCAGGGATATTTTTAAAATTTCGGGGTTTTAGATGAAAAAAGAAAAAAAATCTGTCGACCGGAAGTTCGTTTTTTTCACTGAATAGGTTCTTTTGTTTTTATTCAGTTTTCTCTGGATTTTTTTTT
This sequence comes from Triatoma infestans, assembly GCA_011037195.1. Lineage (NCBI taxonomy): Eukaryota > Metazoa > Arthropoda > Insecta > Hemiptera > Reduviidae > Triatoma > Triatoma infestans. Next base: position 27,099 of record JAAEAF010008752.1, on the reverse strand, counting down.
TTTCATAAAAAAAACACCAACGGATTTATTTAAATTTGATACAACTAACTTATAAATTGCAGAGATCAATCAATTTGTTTCCCGAATATTTTTGTTCCCCGAGAAAGATTCGTTTAAGAGGGCGTTTTTTAGGGAGTGGGGGAATTTAAGCTTTCCTTTAGAAGTTTAGATTTTTCCCTTGATAAACATCGATGATAACTAAAAAGCAATTTTTTTTTTTTTTTTTAATTTAAGGCGCGTCAACACCAATGGTGTATGGGCCCGGAGCCTTTTCAGTGCAGTGCCGGCCTCCGGACAGTGTTCTCTCGCTACATTACTCCATCACTGGACCATGAGCTGTAGAGGCTCCTAGGAAGAAAAATAATCTAAGGGTAAGCGACAGCTGGTCTCGAACCCGGGTCCTCCGCGTGGGAGTTCAGTAAGCTAACTACTTAGCTAGTCCCTTCCCTTTAAAATAAAATTTAGTAAGAACTATAAGTGTAAATTTGCAAGAACTGTATTTTTTTATTAATCAAAAATATTTTATAAATTGAGAATGAATTTAATATTGCAAGAAATTATCACAATGTAGAGCCTAAAATTAGGTCTATAAATATATTTTTTGTTTAAATAATAATGAGTCCATCTTATCAAAGTCATAAAAAAAAAAATTGATAAAATTAAATTAAAGATATTTTTGTAGGGTGTGAGAAACAATAAAGAATAATATAAAGGCTGTTGTTCTCTTTTTGAACTATAAATACCATTGTGTACATGTTGTTGTGTAGAAAAAACAAAAATCTAAATTCAAAAGGAGAATGAGAAATAAATAAATAAAAAAAGAAAAAAAGAAAGAAAAAATTATGCTGCGCATATGAGGCCTCTAAATTCTCTGGGGACCCCTCTCCACTCTGTGCTCAATCACTCTCGCGCTCTCTCTCTCTTAAACACACACACACAAAAATTACGTCAAACGAGAGGGACCGAGTTCAATAGCCAGCCAAAATGTGTCCTTGGTTTGACTGTATAACAAACAAGCTCCATATACATAAACTCTCTCCCCACTTTACTGACCTGGGCCAACTTGTTACACTGAGACCCTCTGTTCAATTTCACTTTAATATTATTATAACACACTAAAATATCGACTGAAATATTTACTAAAAAATAATTGTGTCTTATTTATTTAATTAAAAAAACACAATTAAAATCTCATTCTAGACAATTTTAATTAGATATTAAATTGGTAACAAGTTTTTATTATACTTTTTTTTTAATTAGTTTTTAATTTTTTTTGCTTCCAACATTTGTGATGTGTCCGGGTCGGTCACAGTAAATTGTGTTAACTGGCGAAATAATGTTTTTTTTAAGTATATTCTGCAAAAATAATTAAAACAAACTTATTTTCGTTTCTTTATCGAAAATTGTTTATACAAATAATAAACAGAATAAAATTCATTTTTACAAACAAATTTTAAAATAAAAATTGATTTTTTTTTTTTGTAAATCCAAATTTATGTATAACCATCAAGATTTAAGACAATTTTTACTTTCTCTTACTGCTTAGTTAAGGACTGAAACTGGTCGGTGTGTGTGTGTGTGTGTGTGTGTGTGTGTGTGTGTATATATATATATGCCTGCCTATCTGTCTGCCTGTGTATGGTCAGCCATATCTCAAAAAACGAAAGATCGGAGAAAACTCAAATTTGATATTTTATTTAAATACTACCAAGGGACTTGACAATGAGATTTTGATCGAAATCGAACAACCGGAAGTAAATACTTTACTGAATAAACTTCTTTTTTTTTTACGATTTTCTCGAAAATGACACTATAATGGATGTGGGAAGGAGAGAGAGAATTAGAGAGAAGGATTTTAGAGAAATAAAGTAGATAATATGCTGAACATGTATAATGAATAGAACACACAAACTGCAAGGAGTTTAAAAGTTTTTCTTCCTAGGAGTCCCTACTACTCACTGTCCGGTGATGGGCAGTGTTGTCTGTAGCAGAGAACACTGCTTGGAGGCCGGCTGTGCATTGGAGAAGGTTTCAGGGGGAGGGCACAATAGCTCTTTCAGATCGCAGTGCAATAATCCCCTCACAACAATCTACAATCTCTCTGCTGACTGGTTGTAAACCGGTCGTAAACTGTCCTGAACTGTACTACTGCCGCTCTATTTATATGAATTGAAAACTGCCCTTTCCTAGCCTCGCCTTGATGGGGGAGCAACTAACTTTGATTTGAATCATTAAACTTGAATCACTAACTTTGATTAAAATTATAATTATTATCATAATAATTACATGTTTGAAGTAAATTTGTCAATAATAGCTGCAAATTATAATAATAGAAAATCGTGTGATATTTCACAATCAGTTTTTTTTTTCAAATAAAAATTGGACAATTTTATCAAAATTTTAAAATCTGGAGTAAAATATGAATTTCTCTAGTTACAATTAATACAATTTATAAACTATAAATTGGAAAGTGCCCTTTAAAATTTTGAATTTTAACAAAATGTAGAGTTAACCTTGATATAAATACGAGTATAGTTAATTCTTGGCGTACAGAGAAAATAGTACTTGAATGTGATTACACTGTGTTCTGAATATAGCTCTTTTTAGGTACCCTCTGAGTCTACAATGCCTGCTTTGGAATGTCTACATTGCCTGAGTGAGGAAAAATGTTAGCATACAAAGCCTACTTTTCCTGCAGCTTCTCTTTTGCAGCTCAGATGCCAAGACAAGTTTTAGCCTGCTTCAGTCTTGGAAGGGAATTCCAGAGCTGTGCACTTTTTATTCCCTCCGCATTTCAGAGTTATTCCCGGGGAGACTGGTCGGCTTATCCCATAAAAAGGGGGATACAAAGCCTTTACTTGCCAGGCTGCCGGCCATCTCATATCATTCCATGCCAACATGCCTTGGCACCAAAAGTGGGGTAATTCTATTTATTTCTGCCCAGGTCATTCGAGTTTCTGCCCAAGGCATTCCTATACTATTTTTGACCTGATGACATTTGAGCTCTAGTGCTTTAATGGCGGCCTGGCTATCGAAAAGGATTACAATCTTCTGGTTCCAATATTTCCTGTGGAGGTTAAACTGTCCGACCTTGGAATTTCCGCTGGAAGGTGTTGGGAAACTTGCCCATAGGCTCTGAATGTGTAGTCCTTGGCCTAAATATTCCGGCCCCAGTCCCATTAGTGCAAGTATAAAAAAAAAAATCGCTGCAGCCTTATTGTCAGCCTTAATGTGATAGTGATGCTAAAAAATGGAATATTAAGTTTTTCTTTACATATGTTTTAAATTTTTTTACATATTCAAGGAACCTCAAAAACTGTTTCCGGTGAAAACTTGATTTCAAAGAAAATTTGACATCATTAAAAACAAAAAACAAAAAAGAAACAAAGTTTAAAAAAATGATAAAATTAAATTAAGAAATAACACAATTTCAATATATGTTAGTTAATAGTTATCGATTTACGTCTCTAAGAAAAAGCAATGCACATACATACATGTATACTCCAAAACAAAAACTCGAAATATAGTAAACAATCTTTAAAACAATACCCATCCTCATATAGATTACATATATTATTTTAATAATAATTTGCATAACATTAGGGACAATAGTATACCTTGAATAGTTCCGCTATTTAACTGTTTAGACTGAGAAATCTCTAGAGATATAATCAAAGGAAGGGAAGTAAGAAAGAAAAAAGGCCTAGTTGATTGTATGTGCCTGATTGGAGTGAAGGGGAAGGTTAACACGCATAGTTATACTATAGTCAATTAAGGCCAATTTAAAATTTGTGTGGCCCCTATGACCCGCCTTAAAAACTCCTCTAGGCAGATTTAACTATCCTCTCACTGAACCGTACAGCACGTAAATAATTTTTTTTTTTTATCTTAACTGGTAGATTAGCTTTTATTTTATTTCCATTAATACTAAACTTTCTTCTTTATTTAGGATTTTTATATTTTATATATTTAATTCGTCTTTTGATGCTCTAATATATATATATATATATATATATATAATCTGGTGCGAACCATTCACACGACTTTCTCTTGCTGTTTATTCACATAACTGTATAGAAAATGGCGAATTCTCTTTCAACTTCAAATTTTACCAAATTTGTCCTGACATAAATACAGCGGCGGTGGTGGGGGGCGAGACAAGTACCTTACCCAGGAAGGTAGTGAAAATTCCGTAAAACTAACCTAAAATTAACACTTTGAGAATAAAAGTTAGGTATACCTTTTTTAAAACTATGCAGTGAATATTTTGAGTTTAAAGTAAAATTACAGCGATACAATCCTAATATATAGATATTAATATTAAAATAGTGTTACGACTAAAACATTGTACTCAAGTGGGTAATTTGGCAAGGAAAGCATAACGTTATTGTTTCTGCCAGAACCACCCCCCCCAAAAATCAATTTTTCGGGAAAATGTTTCAAATAAAAGTTCAAGGAAAAATATTGAAGCACAAACTGAAGAGGACAAAACAATCAGTAAAGACGCACTTCCGGATTGATGGATTTTGCTCAAAAGATTCGTGTGACAGATGCAGGTGCTTTTTGTACCTAAACGGAATAGGCTTCCTGTATTTTTTCGTTTTAATTTTCTTTCAGCTTCTACATACTATCAAGACATAAATAAATCTGGTATTTTATCCATCCTGGCATGCATATTTATATTGTTCCTGGTTCCGGTTTCGGATTTTCATTCATGTTTCGTGCAAATTCACCAAGTTTGTGTAGAGAGAGTTCACTTCAACGTAGTGTTTCTATTGCACTCACACTTGTTGGTTAAATATGTGGGGAGGTTATAAGGTTATGAGGTTAATAGACCTCAGTGAAAACTTGAGGACAGAGATAACCTTATAACCTCCCCATATATATACAACCAACAAGTGTGAGTGTAACAGAAACATTACGTTGAAGTGAACTCTCTGTACACGAACTTGATGAATTTGCTCTGACGATGGAACAATATATATTTGCATGCTACTATGGATAAAATACCAGATGTAATCCAGGATTGCCAACCCACCCACATATTCAACATACCGTCACTTCCATTTGAAATATTTTTCCGGTAAAATTGATTTTTTTGAAAGGTTTTGGAGTTCCGGTTGAAAATATAATTTCGACAATTAAACACCATTGCAATCCATAAGGTCCCTCCAATAGCTAAGAGAAAATCATAAACAAAGTGAATCAAAAAGGAATTCAGTGGTTTCTTTAGTTTAGGGTTTTTAAATTTTTTTTGCTTTTTTTTCCTCTAGCGACATTTTAAAAACAAAATTTGCTGTCAATCTTCAATTCATTATTTAAATTGTAATTATTAGTTAACATATTAATTTCTGTATTGTGAATAACTTATTTTAGAATCAGAGAAAGACCATTCATTTATAGCGTGAACTTGAAAAGTGTAGTGTAACTTAATAGCAGTGCATTGAACTGTCTTGAATTTTTGGACCACAAGTTAGTACGAACGAGGTACGTGCTGGGTAAAAGTATTATTTTTAGCAAGGATAAACAACGATAGTGTTAGTCAGATAATAGCTACCTTACAGAATTATAGCTTTACCACTAGGCCAACTCTATATTCAACCAAATTAATGCTTGTTAGAAAAGCTACAAGAAACACGTTTCACTGATCAATCAACATTATAAAAATTAAAATAAAAAATATTCTTTATATATATATATTGTTTTTACTTTTTCTTACTGCTGTCAAAGGAAGTATTGCAATCATGTCAAAATTTCGATATAGAGTTTTCAATGCAAATAAACGTTCTGACTTCTATGTTTTTTTACTAATTCGACTCAAATAAACTATTTTTTTAGAAATTCGACTCAAAAATGGGAAAATCGTAACAAGTTCAAATTAAATGTTTCGTTTAAATTATACCAAGGGACTTGACAAAAAAGATTTTGGTCAACATCGAAAGATTTTGTGGTTGGTTCCGCAAAGCTGGAAAGCTACAGAGATATTTTCCGAGATAGCCTGCTTCTTTTTGTGGTCATGGACCAGTTACAGGCTTTCGCCCATCATCAGGATGTTTTTGTCAAAGTAGTGTGATAACATAAATTTGCATTGAGGAAATTTAATTGATGAGGGTATCAACTAAATTTGCTGTGTGCAAGTCTATGTTATCACAATGTTTGACAAAAAAATATCCTGATGATGGGCGAAAGCCCGAAACCGGTCGATGACCAACAAAAGAAGTAGGCTATCTCGGAAAATATCTTTGATTAAAATCAAAACTAATTTGCCCTGAAGCAACTAGTCCTGAAAATGGATGGCGCTGTAGCGTGTGCCTATACTGTGCCGTCAATGACAAAGGTAGTTAATAAGCTGTGTGTTAATTCATGTTGTAGTTTTTTAAACTGCGATGTTGTTAATTATATAGCTTGTTTCATACTACTATTATGTCTTGACGAGTAAGAGGGTCGCGGCGATGAGCGCAGAAGAGTCTGGGTGAGGGCCCGCCTGGAGCTGTCGCTGGTGCAGATCTTGGTGGTAGTAGCAATGCAGTTTACTTTTTAGCGATTTTTCTTTAAACTATAAAATATACAGAGCCATCACTTCTATATGAAAGATTGTTCCGGGAAAATTCATTTTAGAGTTTTTTCCTGGGGAAGGGGGGAGGGTTAGGGTTATTTTTGCCCGCAAGCGGTATCTGTTGCATGCAGTTACTTGGTAAGTAGCGACCCCACGGGTTGCCACAGCTCAGTACTCCATGCAGTTCGTCAGAACAGTACACAATACACTTAAACTACACACACTCCACACTTTACGGACATGGACAAACACAGTACATAAACTAAGGTCTCCGCCTCTAGTTAATTGGCGTAAGTCAAGGGAGAAGGAAGGGATTAGCTCAGTGGTAGCGCGCTAGATTAGCACCGCGGAGGTCCCCGGTTCGAATCCAGCATGCTGCCCTACGATTTTCTCTTCCTAGGAGCCTCTACAACTCACTGTGCGGTGATGAGCAGTGTTGTCTATAAGCTGGAGAACGCTGCTTGGAGGCCGGCTGTGCATTGGAGAAGGCTCCGGGGAGCACAATAGGTCATTCAGGTCGCAGTGCGATAATCCCCTACAACAATCTATCTATCTATAGGTTCATGATCTCCTCTAAAATGCTATTTTAATTTATTATAGAATTCCATCATTATAGCACTATTTAAAATTGAATGTGTTGCCAAAATTCCGAAATTCCAGAAAATCGATTGACACTTTAGTGAACAGGTTTTTTCAGTTTCAGCAGATATCAATGGAATTCATTAAATTAGTTATCTTAACTATAAATACACAGACTTAGCAACTTTTGTTTGAAAGTTTATTTTTCTGTAACTTTATTCATTTAACGAAGTTTTGGGTGTGTGTGGGGAGGTTATGCTTTTCTCGAAAAAAGTCATTTTATTAAGTTCAGATTCTTCAATTGATATAAACATTTGCAGTAAAAAAAAATTTCCGTCTAACTCATTCATACGACTTTCTCTTGCTGCAGTCAACACAATTCAAGATTGACATTTATAATAAGGCAAGTACTCCCGGTGAAAAGCCATTTTAAAAAAGTCTGGTGTGAAACACTCACACAACTTTCTCTTACTCCAGTTTTCAAAATTGTAATTGACAACAAACTTAATAGTTTGTATACCAAATTTAATGAAATTCGCCGATGTTTTTATTGAAAAAATCACAAAAACTGAAAAAACTGTTCAATAAAAACGCACTTCCGGTTTTCTCATTTTCTTCAAACTTGGAATTTCAGCAAAATATTTAATTTTAATTAATATTATTTAGATGATAGAATTGTGTAATAAATTGAAATAACACTGTAGAGGGCAACCTAACCCCACCCCTCCCCTAAAAGTGCCTTTAAATGCATTTTCCCGGGAAAATATTTCAAATAAAAGTTGTAGATTTCTGTGAGAGTAGTTGATGTATCTGTTTGAAGAAAATCGTTCGAGCCATTTTTGAGAAATCGCAAAAAAGTGAAAAAAATAAAACTACTAAAATGGTACTTTCGGTTGAGAAATTTTGACAGATGACCTACTGTCAGATCCCATGATGATATCTAAACGGAATATCAAGTTTGAAGTATCAGAGATTTTTCGTTTTTGAGCTATGCTGTTCATATACATACATACGTACACACAGGCACACACACACTCAGACTATTTTCTAAAAACCATTTTTTTGGACTCAGGGGGACCTCAAAACGGATATTTCCGGTGAAAAATCGATAACAAAAATTTTACACGATTACAATACTTCCTCTTATTAGGAGTAAGAGAAAGTAATATAAATTAACACGATCGCAATACTTCCTCTTATAGCAGTAACTGAGAGAAACTGAGAGAGAAATGAACTTATTATTTTTAAAATTCACAATCAGTCTTAAAGGAAACCCCTAGCGAGCTGAATTCATAGCAACTGTTTTTGCCGTTTAACTATATCAGTCTGACCTAACTTAATTGAATTTCCCACAATATAAAGGGCACCAAGTTTGGCCGCTCTCATAGAGTCACAAAGGACTCTACTCTTCTGTATGATGACATAGCCTGTTCTGAGGTTTGTAGACTACAAACTAATAGCTAGTCACAAGACATTTCCTTCCAATTAACAAGCAGCCTAAATTTAAGCTAAATATCCTTGTCCTTTTCCATATGGATTTATATGATAACAGGTCAAAAATTATTGTTACAAAAAAAATAAAACAATTTTCTAACCCCTTTTTTAATTAATCTTAGATCCGAAACAATTTTAAACTAAAAACTATATTGGCAATAAGCTCCTCTTCGATCTATAAAATACAAAGAAACACATGTGCAGTAGTTGGGTTTTTAGTTTCTGAATGAGTTAAACTCATTTGCTAAAAATTTGTTTACAAAAAATTAAGTGAAAGTGTAAATCAATTATTTTATCAAAATATTTACATGAATGCTTTCTATTAAGGTGGGGGGAATTTAAAAAAAATATATATATCAAGAATGAATCTAGTGAAACTAAGTTAGGTGTGTGGGTAAGTTTTTTAAAAACTTCTGACCAATTTTAATTTGTTTAGAAGTTAATTTTTAGAAAGTTAAATGCAAAAAAAACTACAATTTTTTATTTATAAAAAAAAAAAAATTGCATTTACAATGATATCCGCGCATATATTTTTGACTTTTCATTCTGCTGTACAGAAACCAGCATTGTGGCCATATCAAATTTTCGAAATTGACTTAATTCTCATAGCAGTTTTGGGGAAACCTACATAACTAAAAAAAAGGGGAGTAGATGTTTGTCAGTCGTGTAGTCAAGACCTATGTATTTCGTTCTGTTAATTTTATTCTTTTTTGGCTGTTTAAAGTTGTGTAACTAACTTGTTTTTTTGTTCAAAAGGTAGATTCTCGAGTTTTCTTTTTCGTGAGTCTATTTATAAAAAAATCTATCGAGTGGTTTTTAAGCAAATTCCAATTTAAGTGTAATTAAGAACATAAAAATTTAACTTTAAAGATAGTGTTCTATTTAAACTTTGGAACTACATAGTGCTGGAAGGGGTTCACCAATATTTGTTGTGAGTAGAACAACTAACCACCGCGCCGTCAATCTGTCTCTTTCTACAATTTTTATCTCTCTCTTGCATATATGCGCATGCCTGCAAGTCACCTTCTTCTGTTTTGTTTGAAAGTAAATATTTTTTATTTTGCTACTTATATGGATTAGTACGTTTAGAATACTTCCGTCGTTCTTCTGTCAGCTGACTTCAGTTTATATCAGTCTTTTTTAATATATAATATAAATATTAATTAATTTACTTATTTCTTCTCTCTCTTTATTTACATTTAATAAGTTATTTAAATTTGTGTTTAAAAAAAAAATGAGATATTGAATGCCTCAAAAATCAGAAGAGTACACTACGCCTAAATCTCGGACATCTAATTCTTCTAAGAGAGTTAGAAGCTCACCAGAATTAGCCGGAATGAGCTCAAAAAAAGTGTTGTTAGGTACTAACACCTCTCAAGTGGATGTTGAGAATGTGTCTTTGTCAAAGGTTGAATTAATGGAGTCAATCTCTCGTGTTGTAAATGATGCGTTGGCGCCGCTTAAAAGTGATTTGAGTTCTCTTAGAGAAGTATTTAAATCCATTAATGATGGGTTTAAGACACTTTATGAAGACAACAAAATTCTTAGAGAGGAGAATAGGCTACTTAAGACGGAAGTTAATAACTTAAAATTAGCGCAAGATAAGATGTTCAGCATTCTTGGTGAAATTGAAATTAAATCTCGCCGTAACAACCTAATTATAAGAGGTCTAAAATATAAGGAAGATGATGATATTGCGAAACTTGTAACAGATCTCTGTCGTCAAGTGTTTAATGTTGCAGTTAGCCAAGACCTGTTATCTGTATTCCCACTAGGCAGAAGAGGATTAGCACACAGACCTTTAATGGTAACGTTTGTCCGTTTTTCGGACAAATTGGCAGTTCTGAGGTGTGTTAAGCGTCTCAGAGGTACAGGAATTAGTGTGAATAATGATTTTCCAGTAAATGTTAGAAGGAAGCATACTAGGTTGTTATTGGTCAGAAGGGAAATTTTAAGATTGAAGCCGGATATGAAAGTTTTTGTACGAGCGGGTCGTCTTTATATAGGAACTAATATGTTTGGTTGGTCTCTGAGTGAGGGCTTAAGATATGGCAGCGATTCTGGAATCACGAAGCTGAATGAGATTGTTGGTGCTGATCTCTCCAAGTTCTTGTCAGATATTCTCAGGGATGTTATCTCCGAGAAGACATCATCGGGTGCTGCAACCTCAGCCTATGGTTCTCTCTCATCAATTCAAGCTTCGGAGACATCTTGAGGATACTTTGTCGGCCGGCGTCAACCTTTACCAATCTACAATTCAGTGAATAAGTTAAGTGTTATTTCGTTTAATGTGGCGGGTTTAAAATCGAAGGTTAGGGATCCTTTTTTTTAAATTTTATTAAAAAATTTGATATTTTCATATTATTAGAAATTTTTTTGACAAATGATAATGTTAATTCTTTTGATTCTTTTTTTGGCGAATATAATCTTTGTTATGTTCCTGCAATTAAAAATTCTGCATTTGGTCGAGCTATAGGCGGCGAGTTCTATGGGATTAGATCTTCTCTCCCTAATAACTTAATATATTTTGTGGAAATTGATGGGGTGCATTTAATTTCAGTTAATTGTCCTGTGGCCAAATTTTTAATTTACCCTATCTACATCAATTGTAATTTTTGGGAGAATATTTTTTCAAATTTAGAAGCCTTCTTTGCAGAGCATAGCTCTTATAATTTTATGATCGTTGGGGACTGTAATGTTAGAATTGCCGCGTCTCAGATTCTCCTCGATGATATGCTGGTTAATAATAACAAGTGTCGTTTGACCAGGAGTTCCAGGGATGGGGTTCTTAGTGGTAGGGGTACAAGTTTTTTGGAATTCTCTGAGAATCACAATCTAGTGATTTTAAATGGAAGATTTTCCGGTGACAGTGAGGGAGAATTCACTTATATTAGTAAAAATGGGTGTTCTGTTGTTGATGTATGTGCGATCTCTCTTGACTGTATTTCTGTTATTGATGATTTTCAAGTACTCCCGGTTAATTATTCTGATCATTTGCCGTTAAACATTACTTTGAATTTTGAGCTCTGTTCTGATAAGACAGTATTACCTCTTATGCCTCAGTTATATTGGTCACCTGAGCTTGCAGAGACTTACAAATCTAAACTACAATCAGTTTTAGATAAGTTTTCTGAGTTTCCTTCTGATATGCAAGAACGGCTAAATGTTTTTACGAATTCTATTGTAGCTTCTTGCCCCCGTTCGAATAGTCCCACTAGTTTTATACGAAATCTTAAGATGAAACCCTGGTTTGACTCTAAATGTTATCTGGCAAGAAGAAGGTCATTTAGATTGTTAAATCTTTTTCGTAAAAGTAATTCCTTGGTGGTTAGGGATTTGTACATTGAGGTTAATAGGCAATTTAAGTATGTTTGTCAAATTAAAAGAAAAGAGTATTTTAATTTTCTGGTAGAGCGTTGTAGCTCGGTGCGCGATTCTGGAGAACTCTGGCAAATCCTGAATCAATTCAGGAATAAACAATTCGTCTGTGGTAGTAATATTACTATGTCCGCATGGGTTTCCCACTTTAAAGGGCTTTTGAACCCTTCTACCAATGTTTTATTGATTCATTATGCGGAGCCCCTTTCCTATAATGAATCATTGGATTCTCTTTTTACCTGGGATGAAATTGTCGCGGTTCTGAGAAACTTGAAAAATAATAAAGCCCCAGGGTTTGACCGAATTACTTCCGAATTTTATAAAAATGCTCCCAAAGTATTCCTGGAGAAACTTTTATCTTTTTTTAATTTAATGTATGAGTTTGGCTTAACACCACCGTCATTTAGTAGGTCTATTGTTTTTCCTCTTTTTAAACGAGGGGAAATCAATGAAGTAAGCAACTATAGAGGCATTTCATGTATTGATGCCGTAGCTAAGGTTTTTACAGGGTTACTTTTGCGTCGTTTAGAAACCTTTATAGTGGACAATAATCTTCTGAGTGAGTACCAGTCGGGATTCCGACGTGGATACTCTACTCTTGACAATCTGTTTGTTCTTTCGAATCTTATTAAGTTAAAATTTTTAAAAAGAGGACAAAAGGTTTATTGCTTTTTTGTCGACTTTTCTGCAGCTTTCGATCGGGTCAACCGCCGGGCTTTGTTTCTTAAGTTATTTAATTTGGGAATCTCGTCAAAATTTATTAATATTTTAAAAGCGTATTACACGGATACTATAACTGCTGTTAGGGGCATGCAAGGAATTTCCGAATTTTTTCGCATTGGTAGTGGAGTTAGACAAGGTTGTCTTTTAAGTCCAATTTTATTTTCAATTTTCATAGATGACCTGCCATCCTGCTTAGAGGGAGGTGTCCGAGTGGCTGGAACCACTGTTAAAGTCCTTATGTATGCGGATGATATTGTTCTTATCTGTGAAAATCCGCTACAACTCCAAAATAATATTAATATTTTGGAGAAGTATTGCCAGCAATGGGGTCTGGATGTTAATCTTGGGAAATCGAAAGTAATGGTATTTAGGAGGGGAGGTAGGCTGTCCTCTTCAGACAAATGGCGTTATAGTGGGCAGGAGATAGAGGTTGTTAATAGGTACAAATATTTAGGGGTTATACTTACGCCTAAGCTATCTTTCCATCCCCATGTTAAAGAGAAGGTATGTTCCGCTAAGCTAGCTCTAAATACTGTCTGGTCGGGCTTTGTGGCTAAGGACAAGGTTTCTTCTTCTCTTAAGTACCAGTTATTTAACTCTGTTTGCAGGTCAATTGCCTGTTATGCAGCCCAAGTTTGGGGGTTTGAACGGTATGAGATACTTGAAAAGCTGTTGCGTTTCTTTATTAAAAAGCTGTATTCTCTTCCGTCAGTTACCCCGAACTACATGCTTTATGCGGAGACTGATGTTGATCTGCTTGTGGTTTTTACCTTAAGACTACACTTTAGGTACTGTCTTAGAGTTCTGGAGCTTCCTGCTCATAGATTGCCAAGGATTTTTGCTCAGGAAATAGTTAAAAGAAAAACTTATTGGTTTGAGCATTGGATTAACTTGGCCCGCGGACACTCTTGTCACTTCGATTCCTCTGCTGACAACTTGAGTCTTTGGAAAAACCAGTTAGCAACCTTGTTAGATAAGATAAGATTGGTGCATCGGGAGGAGTCTGCGTTGTGCATAAGTACGTCCTCGAGGTTTATTTACTATAAACAGCTAGATATGAGCTGTAAATTATTCTCCTTTGACCGCCAGTCCTCGTCATTGCATTTAAAAGAGATGAGGTGGTTATTTAAAATGAGGGGCGAATTATTATATTTAAATTGTACGCCTTGGGCGGATAAGGAGGAGATAAGAAAGAGATGTTCCTTATGTAACCTCAATACTAGGGAGGATATTGTACATTTTTTAGCAGTTTGCCCTATTCTCGCAGAATTTCGTTTACGTTACCTAGGTGTACGTTTACTAACTTTGCACTCTTTGCAAGCCCTTCTTAATGCTTGTAACTGTAAGGGGCTTATTAATTTTGCTCGATCTGCCTGGCAGTATCGGCACCAGCTTGTGCAGGAATTTAACTTTTGACTTGTGTTTTTTTTATTAAAATATATATATAATTTATAATTTTTGTTTTGGTTTGTTTTCCACGGGATACTCGTTTTTGTTTCTTCAATTTTTTACTTAATTTGTTCTATTAATATTTCTCAGTAACCTTTTCATCATTAATTTTAATATTGTATAGTAATGTAAAGTTTCAGAATAGTTTTTACTTTTTCAGTATTTTGTATTTATGTATTTTTTATTTTATTTGCAGTATAAATATTTTTTTTTCTCATGTATTACAGTAAACAAGAAAATATCTTTTATTAAAGGAATAGTATTTTTGATAAAATGTTTGTAACATCTTTCTCCGGCTGACGGATATAATTCCAAGCTGTAAATATTATGTATTAATCTTTCTGAATGTAAAATTTTTAAATAAAATATTATTATTATTATTATAACTAAAAAAAAGAAGAAGAATCCGACCGCAATGAAGTTTTCGAAAGTTTCCGTACAGGGTGTGGTACTTTATTACAGATTTAACTTGTTGCATTTTAATTTTTTTTTTTTAAACTTGCTTTCTTTTTCTTATTTTTTAAGGGAATGCACAGCAACCTGAAAGATCTATTGTGCTCCCCGGAGCGTTCTGAGTGCATTGGCGGTCTTTGAGCAGTGTTCTCTAGTTACAGACAACCCTTCCCATCACCGAATAGTGAGCTGTAGAGACTCCTAGGAAAGAGAAAAACTAAGGACAGCAGCTGGTTTCGCATCCCGGACCTCCGCGTTGCTACCAACAGCGCGCTACCACTGAGCTAATCACTTTCAATACACTTGCTTGAAATAAAATTATTATTGTTATAAAATTATCACAATAATTTGAAATATTTTAAAGTACATTTTAAAATAGATTTGGGAACTGCAAATGCTTAAATTCACTTCTAAAACTGTCGTTCAGGACAGTGTTTGCTTTTATATTATGCATATTTGGTTCTTTAATTCATTTCTGTATCTGTCAATGTAGACAACAATGATTCCGCAAAGAATATCAGTTGTAAACAAGTTTTTTTGAAGGTGTTATGCTTCCTACTGAAAAGACGCTTAATATCCAGAGCTAGTAAAGTCCATTCAATTAAAACGAACGGTTCAAGTTTGAGATCCGATTGCCTTAGGTGGAAAAGCTCCAACCAAGAGCTTTACAAGCTTCACAAGGAGCCCATTGTGATCATCATGGTAAAACTGGATGGAAAATATTAAATTCTCAGTTGTTGTGGTTGGGTGAGCTGGAAACCATCAGTGACATAAAATTTGAGCATGTATCCAGTAGATACCAAGCTCACTTTTAGGTGGATTACATTGTCTTGGCAATAGACACTAAACACATCAGTCTTCGAAAGATTTAACACTCATTGACATCAAGTATAAGGAGGATGGAATAAAACTGTATGGTGATTCCCGTCCTGCGACGTCTAATAAAGATTATTTTGGATTCTTGATTAAAACTGTCCCAAAGAATTATTATAAGTAAACCCATCAATTTCCTGCCTCTAGGCTAACAAGGAAGACAAGATATCGTTATAGTCGTGAATTTGCAAAAGGATAGCAGTTTATACCCCGTAGATTCTGATCCTGAGAAGCAGATTGGTTGGCATATATTCTGGTCCTGGGAATGCTAGTTTTGTTTCTCATCACTCTCAATCAATAATCACCCATCATACACTTATATATCAGTTGTGAAGATTGACTAGGAAAATTCAGAGGATTTTTTTATATTTAAAGTTTACATGGCTAGTTTCCTCACGCCTTAGTCTAGTGGCTAGCGAGAATTCAGGGTTCGATTCCTGTGAGGGCAAAGTCAGTATTGACCCAGCATCGTGATGAAAAGTGGGAAACTTAGTAGGGCCTTAGGTAACGAAGGCCGGAACTAAACGGTGTGAGAACTGCGGCGTGCTTACTACACGTCCCTCTAATCAATCGCCGTCTGGCACCCTTGGCCCTTCATGGGCTGTTGCGCCATAGGGTTTTTTTTCATGGCTAGCTTCTAAACAAAAAAAATAAAAACAAACCTAGTCCTGGGAAACTGTAGTTCGGACGTCCTTTGGGGTATCCTTAGTTGGAAAAGACTGCCTGTTGTGTCTGAAAATTCATGGAAATTAGGAAACAATAAATGAAATGCTTTAAAGAGCCTAGTGAAGACTGTCAGAAGTTTTTGGAGAAGGCACGCTTCATTTCAACGTTTATTGACTTATTGAAGGCTTTTTAGGTAGAATAAATAAACTCTAGAAAAGTAAAACAGTGAATTATTTTTTTGTATAACTTTTGTTCTAGAATATTTTTGCAAGTGTTCTAGAAGGAACAACAAGTAAATGCAATATATGAACACAAAATACAAATGGCGTGATAGTCGTGAATCATGGTCATCCAGCGATTCCATCACTAGTTTTCCAGTTGACGCTTGGCCAGAGACGCCTCAGCCATCTTTGAGGATTAGGAGGAAGTGTCATGAAAGATAAATTTACTGCTATAGAGTTAGAATGTGTTGAAAGTTTTTGATGGAAGCTGTACATTAATTTAAAATTAAAATATTTCTTTAATTCTAAAAAGAAAAATGTTAAGCCGAAAAATAAAAGATTAAAAATAATTTTGTTAAAAAAAAAAAATCCGCAAATAAATGAAAACGATCTCGCGAAGTAAATATCTTTGAAAGGATTAGAAGATAGGATTTAATCCAAACAAAGTTAATCCATGCAAGCTTGATTAACTATTCATCAGACAGGTTACAGCAACATGTTTTTTTTTTTTAACAAGCTAGTAATTTTTAAATTCTTTATTTTCTATGTTTTCTGTGTAATATATTATTATTAATTTCTTAATAAAAAAATTAGTTTTTATAAATGATCATATTCTATACTTTATCTTGTACATTTCATAATAAATTATTGTAAAAGTTTACAATGTGGAGGATTAATAGTTGTTGAAAAAATAATATAAATGTTAACTTTTTTAAAAAAAGAAAAAAAAAAAGAAGATATTTTTATACTAGAAACATTTCTATGTTACATTAGAGTTTTCATCAAAACTCTGAAACCGCAAAAAAAAACGCGGAAAAAATTGGTTGATTATTCTGCTGAGGATGTGACATACCTTTATGGTATACAATCGTATATAGTACTAACATTTTAAAGGGAGCTTAAAGTCTTAGCAACTCCCGATTCAGCCCAAAACACCAATATATTTACGTTTTATCAGAGATTAAGCATCAGCCACTTTTTTTCAATACTTTCTCCAGGATTTCTAAGCTCTTTTGCTGATTTGATTAACTGTCTGAGATTATCAGAATGTTGTCGGTGAATGCGTAGACATTCTGGCTAATCCGTTACTAGTTTTTGTGGCATAAGAGTAATATGAAGAAGTAAAAGGCTTAACTACTGCCCTGCGACTTTTCTGTTTTTACATCCAAAAGAGAAAGTAAAAATGTATTAAGATTGGAAGCATTGCTCTAGAACTACTTAAACTGCCATGTAGCTAGCATTTTCAATCAAAATCTGTAATTGCATAAATATAACAAAATTAAAACTTAAAATTAAGTTATAGTATTAAATAATTTTCCAAACAATAAATATAATAATTATATTTTCCTAATAACGATCGTGAATAGAGAAACAATTACCATGATTTTTCTAATGTAACAGAGAGAGAGATTACAAATGCTGTTCACGTATCTTTTACACGCTCTAAATTACACATTGCACTTCTTAGGTTATAATGCGTTTAACTTTAACTAAAATATTATTTTCATTTCTACTCATTTTATTATTATTATTATTATTTTAATTTCATTATATTTTAAAATGAAAATACTCATTCCTAATATATATATATATATATATATATAATTTGAACATTAGAAATTTAATTTATTTTAAAAAGCGTAAAATTAAGTGAAATTATTTAAATTAAAAAATGGTATTATTATTATTTATTACATAAATATAGTTTTAAATTTTTCATTTTAAATTCCATTGTTATGAAATAAATAATCAATAATTATTAGGATACCTGTGAATTCTTAAGATAGTAGAATGATTAAATTAAAAATGTTTATACATTATTGGATTTATTTCTGTAATAAAAGTAAACTGGAAACTCTTTTTAATTCCCTAAGATATAGTAAGTTACTTACTTAGGATTTTTGTTTTCTTTAAAATCAACAAAAAAAATTTATGTTATATTATGTTAGCAGATAGACTAAATATGTAAAAATCCTCCAAGGGAAGTGTAAATTGAAAAACTAAGTTGCATAAGTAAGAAATAAATACAAAGAATCATATTATTTCGAAAGAGGAATACGAAAAAATGTAATAGGATCCGAAGAAAGGGATCCAAAGCAGAAAGAGAGAGAGAGTGAGAGAGACAGGATCACTCTCTAGTTTAGGCCAGACTAGAGTGGGAGAAACTGCTTAAATACAGCTGTGTCAGCCATAGGAGGGAGTCTATCGGACAGTCTTGCAGTAGAGTTCATACAGCAGTCACAACGCTTCATCAACTTTTCTCTTTACATCTCACTACTTTTTATATATTTTAGTGTCAAGTCCAGGCAGTTCATGCTACTTTTCGATTATACAGTGTTCACCCATCCTTCTAGGTTATTTATCTATACAAACCATTTTCTCTCTGTCTGAAACCCATTATAAAAATAAAGAAAAATCCTAAAGTCAATAGCTGGGACCCGGCAATGCTGCTTTTGATAAGTGATAAAATCATAAAACTGAAATCAACTTTCTTCAACATACGTATTAATTGTATTACACGGACGATGATTGAGAATCCAAAATGAAGCATGCTATGTCGGACTAAAACAATCAGAAAGCGCTAATAATATTGGTGTAATAAGCCACAGATGTCATCAGTCAGACTATGGCTGCGTGCAGAAATCGCGACCTCAGCTCACACGTTACACTAATGAACATTAATTTCGTAAATTTTAATTTACTTTCATATAAAATTCCAATTTAGTAAACAAAACAGGAAAGCCAGTTCTAAAAGCCACTAGCATAATCTAAATATTAACGGGTTTGCATTCACTCGCTGGGAATTCAGCAAAAAAAAAATTAAATTCATCTAATTTTTGTCAGTTGTGGTAAAAAAAAAAAAGTATTAATCTGATTTATCTAAGAATTTAATGTTTTTTTTTAGTGCCACTAAAAATAAAAACATTTTTCGCTCTAAAAAACTACTTCTGCAATAGAAGGAAGTCATAAAAGAAATGATATATACATACATATCTATCACGAAATATAAATTAAGAAATAATCCTTATATATTTGAATTCATAATATACACATATATATGCCGGAAATAAGAATAGAAAACAAGTAGCAGGGAAGGCTTTACCGGAGAAAAGTAGGTAGTTGTACACTAAATGTAAAAAACAGTTTTGGCCCCATGTCCATTCGACGTAGAAGCGAGAATGACAACTTTCAAATTGATGTTAAACCAAATAAAACTAAGTATTATCTAATACTTTCATTATTATTCATCATAAATCAAAAAATATTCATTAATTAATTTAACTAGGAAATATTAAATTTTTAATTATTCTGCGATAGAAAGCCGAAGTAAAAAAGCGGAATCCATTGCCCCCATAATTAAATGGTTGCGTTAGCTCTCTGGTGCTTAATGCTTAAGCTTTCAACGACTAATGCTTTAATTTTATAACCGAGAAAACTATAAAGGTTATTTCAGAGTTAATTTCTTATTACTTTTAATATGAAATTAAAACATATAAACCCGTTATTTCTACATAAATCATATTTTATCGATATGTAAGTTGCTACTTTTTTTTTGGTTGCATATGTACCGCATTTATAATCTTAATTTGTTAATACATAATTTTAAGTAATTAAGTAAATATTAATTAATATAGAATGAGTATAATAGTATCCCTGGGAAGAGATAATCACCACTGAATGAGAATTTTTGATTCACACTTTGACTTTAATGAAATCTTAGTCTATACAGATGACTCCAACAGTTGGTGTGGGAGCTAATGTTTATATCAATGCGCTTTTCATATCAAAAATAAATCTCTTCGTAGCTAGTATACCATTAGTCTTCTAGGCAGAAATATTTGTCAATTTCAAAATATCTTAACCGTTGACATTTTATCTGTCAATAAGCAGGTGGTTTTCTCGAAAATTTTACCAACGATTTTTCTGTAAACTTGGTACATCAACTTACACAAATAAAGAACTCAACTTTTATTTGAAACATTTTTCCAAAAAAAAAAAAAAATCTGGTGTGAAACACTCATACTACTTTCTCGCAATCCAGCTTTCAAAATTTTAATTGACAAATTTTAGAGAATGTGTATCAAATTTGATGAAATTTGTTGGAGTTCGTCGAAAACCAAAAGAAATATTCAGTAAAAGCGCACTTCCAGTTTACTAATTTTCTTGAAACTCGGAATTTTAGCCGTCTGTTTATTTGTAATTAATTTTGTTTGGATGATTCAATTGTGTAATCAACTATGATAGCACTTTAGAGGAAAACATAACCCAACCCCACCCAAAAAAGTGCTCTTAAATGAATTTTTCCAGGGAAATGTTTTAAATAAAAGTTGTAGATGTATGTATGTATAGGTGATATAACAAGCTTGAAGATATCGTCGGAACCATTTTTGAGATAAGCGCAAGAAAGTAAAAAAAAAAATACCAGAAAACTGAAAAATACATTTCAGGAAAAACACACGGTCATCCGAGGGAAAGGTCGTGTGAATGTTTCACACCATTTAAAAAAAAAAATAAAAGTTATATAAAACAAAAAAAAAAGTTAAGATCAAAAAGACAATTTTCAATTCTAAAACTGTCCATTATAACATTTGGCATTCATTTCACCCGCATATCCTAATTTCCGGTCATTATAAGTAGCCGGAAGTTGTAAACCATGATCCGGGCATACTAAAATATAACAACAATTTAGCTAACGGTCATCGTTGAACATAATTAATTCCATGGTCATTGGGCTAGGTCAGTAAAAATTTAGAAATTATTAAAATGGGTGGTTCTCAAGCAAGTCTGCAAGAGGTTTGTTGCTAAATTAGAGAAAAATCTTGGAATTGTAGAAGAGGATGCATTGAATTAAAAATTTAAATTTTAAATATTATGCTCTTACTATTTTTAAAAAAAGATTTTGCTTATAGAATACCAACCGAAATCATAAACCTTTTTTTGAAAGGATAAGTTATTAAAAAAGAAAAAAAAGTATGGCCACTTATAACTTAATTGATTGAGTTATGAAATTCAAGACTGAATTTATACTTGAATATATTGCAGCAGTAATAGAAATCTTAAGTCAACTGGAACTATTCGATAATTTTCATTTATTTTTTTTGCCTAAGCGCACGAATTCCCTTAACCTGGCAAGAAAGGACGGAATTACCAGTTTTCGTCTCCTCACTGGACATGATATTTTTAATAGCCCCACTTGCACCACATAGTGCAATAGGTGGGTGAACAACATCTCTTAAATGGATCAAATCTATTAAATCAATATCAAAACCGGGATTCGAAAAAAAAACGATCCCAACCAGGGGGAGTGAAAATCGACGAAGAGAAGAAGCATAATTTTTTATGTGAAATGCAATTTACAAAAAAAAATACCGCGAAATGTTCGGGGATCAAAACTTTATCGTGAGGGGGTTTCGCACTACCAGTGATTTTTTGACCTGGTCGGAATAGATAAGAATCATCTATTGACCACTATCGAGCAATTATACTCTATTCAATCGGTATTTTTTCATAACCACTTATACGGTCAATGTACGACATCATTGTCAATTTTTTTTATTTTAATTTTTACTTTCTCTTTCTCCTAAGTAAGAGGAAGTATTGTAATCGTGTCAAATTTTTGATATCGAGTTTTCACCGGAAATATCCGTTTTGAGGTCCCCTGAGTCAAAAAAAGTGGTTTTTAGCAAATAGTCTGTGTGTGTGTGTGTATTTGTGTATGTATGTATGTAAATAGCTCGAAAACGAAAAACCGTAGAAAGTTGAAACTTGATATTCCGTTTAGGTATCAATCACCGTAGGATCTGACAGTATGTTATCTGCCAAAATTCCTCAACCGGAAGTACCACTTTACAAGTTGTTTTTTTTATTACTTTTTTGCGATTTTCTCAAAAATAGCTCCGATGATTTTCTTCAAACTTGGTGTATCCACTGCACATACAAGGAACTACACCATTTATTTGAAATATTTTTCCGGAAAAATTCATTTAGGGGCACTTTTAGGGGAGACGTGAGGCTATGTTTTTCTTTACAGTGCTATCATAGTTGATTATACAATTCTATCATCCAAACAAAATTAATTAGAAATAAATGGATGGCCAAAATTTCGAGTTTCAAGAAAAGTAGTAAACCGGAAGTGCGCTTTTACTGAACAGTTGTTTTTTCAGTTTTTGATGAATTTCATTAAATTTGATGCACCAACTATAAAATTTGTCAATTATTATTTTGAGAACTGGAGTAAGAGAAAGTTGTGTTAAGTGTTTCACACCAGATTTGTTTGTTTTTAGTTCTTTTCTATTTATTATCTAGTTAATGTTGTATTGTTTTCTTGTTTTTAGACTTTTGATTTTCAACATGTCCATTGCACTTTTATGACTTGTATCTTTTCCAAATACTGTAAAGACTGTGTTCTCGTATTATGTTTTTCTCTGGTTAAACAACCCACATATTGACTAAGTGACTTAGTAAACAGTAGCAGTAATTGATTTATTAGAACTAACTTATTTCGCATTACTGACTGAGATAAGGAGCATTAAATTTCAATTCGCTAATAGTTTTAAAGAAGTTAAATACAATATTTTTAGCATTATAATTTACTACTTACAAATTGAGTATGTAACTAATTGACGAGACATGACTATAATTGCCGGTTTGACTGCGGCACTAATTGCAGACTACTCTTGTCAGCAACCTCTTGACCATACTACTATAGTAAGAACTATAGACCGCCCTATCATTAACTAAATAAAAAGTATACAATGATTTATTTCACTGGTTTATCTAATTATTAACTAATTATTATTATTATTAGTTATACTCAAAAGTTAGATAAGCGATAGTGTTTTGCGACAATTTTTATTCTTCAAGAATAACATATGACTTTCTAGTTTTTCTTATTCATGTGAGAGGGAGGAATTACCATGAACGTTTCAATTATCACAGTATTCATTTCTCTGAAAAATACATCTTTTGAGGTCACCTGATTACGGAATATGAGTTTTGAGCGCCTGTTCTATGTGTATGTGAATAAAATTTCTCAAAAACAAAGCAAAAAAGCAGGGAGCTCAAATTTAATATTACGTTTATCAACGGAAGTGCTATTCAAGTGAATCCTTTTTCCATGTTTTCTCAAAAATGGCTCTCTCCAGATTTTCTTTAAAAATTTCCTAAACAATCTAAACACATGAATGTTTATCACTTTTGATGAATATGTGGATGGGTCCGCAATGCTGGATAACATCTGACATTTTGTCGGTCGTAGCACACATTTCATTTTCTTCCTGTCCGGTTTTCGATTTTCATCCATCGTCAGAGCAAATTCACCAAATTCGTGCAGAGAGTTCACTTTTTAAAAAAATATTTTTCCAAGGAAAATTCATTTTCGGATGCCTCTGGAAAATTAACTTTTTTCTAAAATGCCAATTCAGATCTATTGTATAGTTTTACCATATGAATGAATTAAATGCATCACTAGGTTATTAGAAAAACACTTGAGCTTCCGGGTTGAGGCCGCGTCAGTTGTTTGCTATAAACCCAAGTTTTGCCCATATTGCAATGAGCCTCTTCAGGGTGGACCTTGATAGCTAATGGAGCAATCATTGAAATGCAATGGTTGCTCCATTCGTTAGCTTTCAAGGTGTATCGGGCCCTGAACTGACCCATCATGAGAAGCATCGATTGATGAACAACTACCAGCAGACGTCTCTTTACTGCAGGAATTCTGCACTCTGTGCAGCCCAAACTGAAGCTCAATACACAAACAGCGCAAATTGAATACTTCTATACATAAATTTTACAATACCCCCCCCCCCACACTTGCTTCTCGTTTGCAGGGTTCTTTTCCAGCAATGGTTTAAGTTTTCTTTGATTAAACTGGGTAGCTACTAAACTAGTAACCGCTGAAAATCGCAGCATGCTGACCAACGTCCTTAATAAGAATCCCCAACACCTTCGTAATAGCCTTGACCTGTGACAAGCTTTTGAACTAAGTGTTTAATTTAGTTCTGCCACAAAAAAAAGAGTAAAATTGTAGATAAAATTCAACGTTGTAAAATGGATGCTGAGATTCGGTCACAAAAAACAACTCTTTTTTAAAATTTTCACCGACGTTTCGGCAAATTTATTGCCTTCTTCAGGGTAAAAATTTTCCTTTTTGAGTTTCTTGAAACTATAGTTTAACTTGTCATATACCATCACCAAGTGTTGATGGTATTCAGCACTTGGTTATGGTGGTATATCACAAGTTAAACTATAGTTTTTTAGAAATTCAAAAAGGAAAATTTTCACCCTGAAGAAGGCAACGAAACGTCGGTGAAAATTGGAAAAAAGAGTTTGTTTTTTTTTGAGAATGAATCTCAACATCCATTTTATAACATCAAATATAGGGTTCGTAATGAACATTAACACATAAAATTCAACAATATAAATAGTAACTTAAATTAAAATTAAATTACGCATAACTTATAATTAAGTCAAATTATTTTTAATGATTCCAAATTCTCATATATATATGTATATTGATGATGTAGCAATTATCATTAAGAATTTTAAATAAAACAG
This sequence comes from Triatoma infestans, assembly GCA_011037195.1. Taxonomy (NCBI): domain Eukaryota; kingdom Metazoa; phylum Arthropoda; class Insecta; order Hemiptera; family Reduviidae; genus Triatoma; species Triatoma infestans. The sequence continues at coordinate 2,151 of JAAEAF010008752.1, read as the reverse complement.
AAGTAATTAGTCCTTCTATATAAGTAATTTGTAGTATTTTAGATACTGTCTTAAAAAAAGATTATCCCATTAGTTGATAATTAATAAACTTCCATTAATGAACTGTGCAGCAAAGTTTAATTCATTCAATTAAACACTATAATTATTTAGTAATTTCATTAAAATATATGCTCTTCATTAATGATTTTTTACTTCTCTTCATAAAGTCAAAACATGTGGATAAATAGCAAAGAAGTGAACGTTTTGCTATTTGGGGAAAGCTGACCTAGGTTAATGTTTGACGTAACATGGCGTATCGTTTAACTTTCTAAGATTTGGCTTTTGGAAAGTGAACTTGGACTTAACAAAAACAACATTGCAAATATCACTTTCAAATCTTTGGCTAGTTTTTTGTGTTTAAATAAATAAAATAAAATAAAATAAATTAAATAATTTTCTTCGTTTGCATTTTGTTTTTGTTTTTATGAATTTCAATTTATTTATTTGATTTTTTTTCAACCTCTGAGGTCATTGGTGGCCGGAGCTTTTTCAGTACATTGCCAGCTTCCAGACAGTGTTCTCTCATTATAGATAACACTGCCCATGTGAGTTATAGATGCTGTTACCTCGATAAAATCTAAGGGAAGCACTACTGGATTCGAACCTGTGAACTATGCGTTCCTATCCTATACGCTATAACTGAGCAATTCCCGTCCCTGCTTTAATGTTTTAATGAGAATCCATTTTTACTAAGTCATTAAAATAAATACAATAATCACCCAAGAATCATTATAACCTTATGAGAATCATTATTTTTTTAAGAAATTTACACCAACGCCATATGCGTAAATGTGAAAACAAAGACTAACATAAAATCAAATAAAATCCGAGGAGAAACTACCCAGTGGTTTAGCACAACTAATCAAAAATGTCATTCACTGTTATTAGCACTGGGTACTGGAGGAGGATATCTCGAGGGCCCTAGCGTTTAAGCCGTCTTCTATGAGAGTTATCTGGTAGGGTACGAGTTGAAAGGCGAAGGGGCTAGAGATTAGGGTGTGAAGTTAAGTAAGGTGCTGTGATATTTTTTATATCTTTCTTTTAGGAAAGGGAATATTAAGATCATTGTGGATTGTTTGATTGGAAACATAAAAAAAGAAGCGTTGACTATAATTCGCAGGATTCTGGATTGTAAGGATTTGGATACGATGGGGTTTGTAACGGTTGATTGAACCCCATATTTCGAGGTTGTATGTACAAATTTGTTTTCTAGTGAGAGTCTAGATCTATGGTCTCAGAATTGTTTTAGTGGTCTGTATCTTTGTTCATTTCTTATCTTTTAAATCGTGTGTAATGGTTCCAAGTGAGATTTTTTATCATTCTTATTTTTACGTTAAAAAAAGATCCTAATTTTAATTCTATAAAATTTGTCAAACTTTTTAGTAAGTCCTGGAAGCCACTTCAAACTACTAGATATTATTATAAATACTGCACAAATATTTACCTCATAATACATTTGCCGTGTATAAAAGCAGCATGTGCAAAGAATATTTATTCTGTTTAAGAGTCCATCAGATAATCTGCTGACAAAGAAAATCCGATTTGGGAAAGTTAAATTTAGTAAGTGTTTTTGTTTTCATGATTTTTCTCGAAAATTGGTTTTAATGATTTTATATAAATTGGTAATCTAATTAAATTTTCAACAGTTGTAGTTTTTATAGTAAAAAACTTGTTAATCAATAAAAATCATTGCGAACGACGAAATTATTTCGTGCAAAAAAAAACATTACTAACTTCATTGATCGTTTATTGTCCAAATAAATGACTGGACAATAAAAACAGACAATTAACATCAAGCCTAATACTAATAATAAAAGTTTTACAGACAGTGAAAGTGAGCCAATGAATGAAATAAAAGAGCACTCTTGTAAAGGCCGGTATAGTGAGCGGAGATAATATAAAGTTCATTAAGGATGGTCAGTGTTTGAAAGATATTAACATTATTTCAAGGTTACCAAAAGATTTTGGCTCAGGCGGCCATCAACCTTTTTTTTTGTTTTTATTATTCCATTTTTTAACATCATCAAGGTAAAAAAAAGAATCATTTTAATTTCAAATGACTTACATAAATATTTATGTAATGATTGCACTCTTCTCGCCTATCTCAATTTT
>JAAEAF010008751.1:0-15103 GCA_011037195.1 Triatoma infestans | reverse complement strand
GAATGAAAATATTAATTTTATCAAAAACATACTTTAGGATAGAGCAAGGTGATTTTCTGTTTTTTAAAATACCATGTTTCAGATTTAGCAGACCTACCACCATTTCTCTGGCTGACATCTCTACAAGTAACAGAACAAAAATATATGTACCTACGCAAAAAAATTTCGTGATTTCTTTTATTGGGCGTTGTACCAATGAAATGTAGTGATTTCCTTTGATTCTTTCTTTTTTTTCAAGACTTCCACTTTTCAGAGGGGTTTCCTTCTCCATGCCTCTGAAATGTTATTGGTGTGATGTGGTGTAGTAGCTTGTGTAGCACGAGCGGTTTAGTAAAAGGTCTTGTAAGTATATATGCTTAAGAGAGAAGTATTAGTAATAAGTAAAACATCACCACTGTTTAGAAATAAATATATTATTCTCTAAGTGAATTTAAGTACTTTTATAATATCGTAGCGATTATGTATAAATCAATTATTTATCTAGATTAAATGCAAAGCTCTCTATGTTTTAACTTAAAGTGGCACTGATGTCTACTTGTAGAATGTCTAGCTCAGACTGTCTTGAAGGAATGTCTTCTAACTGTTCATTCAAATCTTCCCCTGTGAGAAGAAGGGGTAGACAATGCTATCAAGTTCATGAACTCTAAAAGGCAGTAGCGGTCTTCAAACCTGAATAGTCCTTTTGCAAGGGAATGTTACATTTTTCTTGATATTTTTGATTATTTCAAATTAAATATATTTTTATATTTCTGGCATCCATCACACCTCTCTATTCTTTGAGAAATTTTCCTGGAGATCAAGGCCCATCAGGCTTTCCTCCATTCCATCCTGCCAACACCTACGAGGTCTTCCTCGGCTCCTTCTTCCCTCAATTTGCCAATCATAGACGCCTTTTGGTCATCTTTCCTGTGAATTCTTTTTAGGTGCCCGAACTATAAGAGTCTTTTTTCTTGTATTTCTTGTAATATATTCTTTTTTACTTCCATCACTTCACTAATCTGGGAGTTCCTTATTCTTTCCATTCTGGCAGTTCTTGCTGCCCGTCTTCAGAAGTCCATTTCTATTGCTAGCAGTTTTTTTTTTGTAAACTTTTCTTTATAGTCCATGTCTCTGACCCACATAAGTCTTTATGCTAAATACAATCGCTTTAAAAATATTCTGTTTTTGTTTTCAGCAGGATGTTCCTGCTCCACTTGACAGTATTTAGTTTCTTCAGGAGAAGACAATTGTAATGAGCTTATTAACTGATTACAATTAAAAAAAAAAATTGCGTCTCTCAGCCAAGGCAGACCTGCAGCATTGGCGGTGAAAAGCTCGTGAAAAAAAAATCACAATAAACCAAGAAAAATATCAAAATAAAATTTTGAATATTGCATCATCATGACAACACTAAGGTCTATCTCAGTCGATTGTTGTTGAACAGAATATTGGAAGTTGATTGATCAACTTTCACTAGTCCTTAGGCCTCTGCTTACCTTTTTTCTACCGTCCAAGGGAGTTTTCATTGCAACTTCCAGTTAAAAAAAGTCTTACTGAAGATAAGAGAGCACTTTGCTCTTATCAATAGTCAATGTATTATCATCAACTCAGTGTTATTATCAAGTTCATCATAAAATAGTTCTGACTTTATTCCTTTCAATAAAGTTTACTTAGTTTGATAAATATTTGAAAAAAAGAAAAAGATGGAAATATTGGGCCGAAAATTGGGGCACATTTAACATCTCCGCCAATGCCAGATCTTCCTTGGCTGAAAGACGCAACTTTTTTTTTTTTTAATTGTAACCAGTTAATAAGCTCATTACAACTGTCTTCTCCTCAAAAAACTGAAGAAATACTTCCTTAATTCTGGGACTTCCGTCCTAATTATTTCTGTACATTATTCCAGAATTATTCGGTATCCATGATTACCGGAAGTGATAATGAATATTACAAGAATAAATGAAAATTAAATTATCATTGTTATATTATCATTTCTAATTATTTTAATGTTTAAAAATTGTAGTTTACGTATATCTATCTACTTCATGTGCCTATTTAGTTAACATTGCATTTCATATTTAATATTAACTTAACTAAAAAGTTTCTTCAATAAAAAATTATTGACTAAAAATGTCTATATACTTTACATACAAATTGTTTAATTAATTATATTAAATGTAAAATTTTAATTAGTAGTTTATAGAGATAATATTTTTAATTGTTGAAGGGAATCTGCTGTTTCTGTTTAGCCTTTACACACGGTATATTATAGATTGTAAGATACACAAGTATAGTATGTGTGTGTGTGTGTGTTTGTGTGTGTGTGTGTGTAATGTGTTAGTAGTCTCTCTCGTCATTTTATCTATAGTAGAACATTAAGTACACATAATATAATTAACATATTTTCATCATAAAAGTGTTAATAAACGCTGAAATATTATACAGAGATGAAGGTTAACAAGAGTATTATAAAATTAATTGTATTACTCATCATAAACTCTGCAGCACAATACATTGGGCCGCTTACTCTCCCACTTCAATTTTATATCATAAACATACCAAACAAAAACTACATACGTATATGTTGTTTGATCATCAACATTTTATATAATATAAAATGTTATGATATATATATATATTTATAATTTCATATTAATGTACTAAACTAAATTCAATAAACTTGATTCATTCCTAAATTTACTTCTTTAGTTTTGTGACTTATTTATATAAAATCACCCATAAATTTAATAACGAAACTAAATTAATAATACAAAAAAGTTCTTCTACAATTAATAAAAAAATATTGTACAATTATTCCGTTAAAATCATTGGCTAAAGTTGTTTTTTAATCTTTAGAGATTAAATTTAAAAACAGTTTTACCACTTTTTTATTTGAAAAAAAAAAAAATTATAAGATTTAGATGAAATTGTTATAATGTATTGATAATTATTAAAGTAAAGTAGAAGTTCATAAAATTAAATAATTGTTTTAACATTTTAAAATCTATATTTAGCAAATGTTGAACTATACACTCGTACACTCTAAACAATATAATCGTAGCACGAAAGACAGCTACTATGTTTTCCACCAATATTTCCGCGCGAACCGAACTAGTTAATTTTATCAAATATACTACTAGGGGTAAACCAAGTTGACTGCCATGCGCTCTTCTATTTTCTGTTTATTAAAATACCATGTGTCAGTTTTAGCAGGCCTGCTATCATTTCTGAATACTAGAACTTTAGATTTTATTTATATTTAGAAGTAGATTGCACTTTTACATCTCTAAATCAAGATATACCGAGTTGGCCGTTTGCTATTGTTTGGAGGTGGCTTTTGGAAGCACTTCGAAACTCCACCATTGGAGTAAAACAAGGGTGCCTATTATCCACTGTTATATTCTCAATTCTTAGTTCTAAATCTAAAAATTTATAAATCTGTGTCTAGATTAGATTGACGGACGGGAATGGGAGCCTCATTCCACTGCGATCTGCATTAAGAAGTCTATTGTGGATCCCCTAAAATCATAGCACATCCTTTAGCTTCGCCCACTTAATCAGGCCTAGCAGAGCTGAAAGTGGCTCCGCCATGAAGCTCGAAGCTTCGGGATTGCTTGCCCCAAGTTAAAGAAACCTTGTCCTCATCAGACTGGCACACTCACAAAGGATGTTTATCGGGGTTTCCTCCTCGGTTCCGCAGAATCAGCATATCGCATTATCTGCAAGTAGTAGTTGGTGCCAACAATTCCCTGTTAGTAGGCCCATTATTAGCCCTATATCCCTTCGGCTATGGCTCAGTAGGACCCAGGTAAACTTAGGTATATATCTTTTAATAAAGAGTTTATTCTGGCTCTGCCTGAATCACGTTCCTGGGCAGCCCACACAAGGGCTCGGGGTCTATAAAGGCATCCTTTGAGCCCTCCCTCGCGAGGACGTCCGCCCTTTCGTTACCAAGGAACTCCGCATGTTTTGGCACCCAGGCGAGTATCACCCACCTCGGTAAGGGCGGATAGGCAGTCCCAAACCAATCTTGAGACTGTTTGGTGTGAAGAAAGAGGACTTCCTGATTATCGAAGTATATGGCCACTCTCCTACACTCCAATCCCTGCCTTATAATCTTAGGCAGCACAGTAGTAACGCCACAACTTCGGCCTGAAAGACTGTGACCTACTCCCCTAGGCTGGCCTTAATCTTAACTTTAGGCTTGCCCCGGTCGGAGTTTAGGAGCGTCTGAGTTGCCGAACAGAGGAGGATCCCTGACCCATTCGTCCCTGATTTGTATGGCAATATCGAAATTCCTTTAAAAATTAAACTTAGGAATCATCCTGTCAATAGGCAAACCAAGTAATTGGTCAGCCTTAACTTCCTCAAAATCTATCTTTTTTATGGAGCCTAAATTTCGAGTTCAAGAATGTACAAAAATGTTCAAATCCCATTTAAATTTTTTATAAAAAAAAATCTTAATTTAATTTACCAAAAAACTCTAAGGCAAAAACATCGTTTTATTATTTTTTTTATTAAAAAAGTTCTCTTTTAAGTTTTGATTAACATGTATCTAAGTTGTTTTCCGTAGTGTAGATACAAGTTGGTGAAGGAAACCCTACCGAGTGGTGTTCGTCTCGGATTTAAGCCAAACATAAACTGAATGTTTTTATAACAAAAAGAAAAAAATAATAATAAAAGAGAAAAAAAGGAAATGTACGTATATAAGAGTGCGAGTGAGAGGTACATACTATATATTTTAGTAAGATCCCTCCCTCCCCATGGTACATAAATCAAATATATCATCACCCCTCATCATGCATGCTGTAGTTTATGCATAATATAATGAACATAATGTATCCAGCCCGTTCTAAAAGATTCCACCATCCCTTCCTTGCCTGGCCATTTTCTACTAGCCCGCGCAGGGCCATTCTTCCCATTCAATAATCGACAAAGATTTATATTTAGTGTTTTTGAACGCTCAATTAGGAATTAACATTTCGTGAGAGTTTCTAGACTCCCTTATTTTTGGCAATGTTAAACTCCTACTTTAAAACTCTTAAATTTGTTACAATTTAACTCAAAAAAAAAAAAAAGAATAAAGACCCCCACTAAATCAGATAAACGCTATGCGGAAATTACTTTTATATTTTAAAACAAAAGCAAAATATATAAAAAATAAAGAGTAACCTATTATTTGCTATAATTTTTTATGAAGTAAAATTATTATTGTTAATAAGGCTTAGAGAAAAAAAGGCCTGTATTATTTATAGACAAGGCAGTCATTTTAATATAATACATAAAAGATTTTACTTAATTTTTCCAAGTAATTTTTCCTTGTATTCTTCATGCTTATCTTTTAATGGAATCATTTTTAAAGAAAAGTGGGCAATTTTTTTAAAATCTAAAATAATTTATTAAAAAATACAATGTACAGCACAAGTGCCTTTAGTTAAAATAATAATAATTATCTAACCAAAACCATTTTGTAATTTTGGAAATCTGCCAACTTCCTGTAATTAACTGCGCTGTACTTTAGTTGAATGTGTATTTAATATATATATATATTTTTTTGGATAATTATTTTTTCAAAAAATAATTAAAGACGTGTGAATTTTGAAAGTGAAGAGACGTTTTCGTATTTTGTTCGGTTAAGATTTATACAGAGAATAACGAGTGCATCAATGAACCTCGAGTTATAAAACATCTTACTCACGAGTTTAATATTACATTTTTTTTTTTGCCATGCTTATAATTATCAACAAAAAAACAATAAAAAGTTAAGTAGAATCAAAGATTGCTTCCTAAAAAATTGGGAATTATTACATTCGAAGTTTCAGAATGTATGTTAATGTTTAACCAAATTTTATTATATTTAGTGAAATTCGATTTATTGTTTTGGAAGTTGAAATGTTCCAATAGACATATTGAATAATAACTGTATTTATCGTTAAAAAAAGGCGTTTTTTTTTTCTGCAAACCGTGTAATAATCTGACTAATATTAAAACAAAAAAGTAGTGAATGAAGTAATAATTTTAATCAAAGTGTCAAAAAGTAATAGGAGCCATTCCTTTTTTTCACACAAGTGAAGAAAAGTAATATTATTCAACTGTAACTAACCCGACATCTAGCGCTAATACGCATAAACAAGTACGTATTGTAACGCAGCCAGTGGTGCCATCTAGGAGAGGAAGTAGGAACCTCGAGTTCTCCTAGTAGCCGTTAGGAAGCGCTGGCGGCGCACTCTTGCTCTTTGTAGAAGAATCGAGGAAGTTCCAGACCTTTCTCCACTGGCATAATTAGTGGGACCACAGAGTGTTGGGAGTTTCCAGTTACAAACGAAGTGTACGTTTGTGGAAAGTGTATAAAAAGTGAACTATTGTGGTTTAAACTGTGAAGTAATTATTATTAAGTGTTGTATTTTGTAATTTATTGTGTATAACAATAAATTGGTGTTTTCTTTATTGAAGTTTAGAGTATTATATCTATACGAACCATCTTAAAACTAGTTGCAGTAGCTAGTTTAGAGGGAAAAACGTTACAGTTTTTTAAGAACAAATCCCAAATAAGAACGAATTGGAGGTTATAGTAAAGAGAGCAGGTTATAAAGAGAGAATATTTGACTTGAATTAAAAAAGTACATCCACAATATTTGAAATTTTTCATATTTTTTCATATTGCACAAAAAAATTTAATATTCAACACGTCAGTAAAACATTTTTACTCGGTCGTTTATTTGCCACTCTCGCTGCGCTCATATTGTCAATATCTGAAACTCGAATTTAAAAAGAATTACTTTACTCACAGTTTAATAAATAATTATTTTAACAACATTTGAATAATGTGATAATTATACCACTAGAAATCCATGGCTAAAGCGATACTTTTATTTTCTAAAGATTAAAAGTAAATAGCAGTGTTGCCAACTTTCAATTAAACAGATTTTAATGTTTGGACGAAGTTATTAAAAATATATTAAATAATAAAATGAAGCTGAAGTTCTTAAACATTTGTTTTAACATTTTAAAATCAGTTTAACAATATTAATCCTTTAACTTAATATTCTACAACCTTATTGTAGGTAATCTTTTCCTTTTCAAAAGACATCATTCCTGATAGAGGTTACCATTTCAACTTTTTTTTGTCATTTCTCTAAGTAGTCTTAGCTCTTGTAGAAAGCATATATATTTAATGCAAGAGTAAAGTCCTTTTACAATTCTCGATCAATTGCCATACAAGCTTGCGTCCGTTGGGACAACCTTGAACTCGAGATTATAAAAATGGATTCATTTCTTTACTAATAAGTAAAACTACATTTCATTTAAATTTTACTCATGTCCTGAAAACCTTATAGAAACCTGTCTGAGAGCGCTTCATTAAGAGAACACTTTCATAGGCGAAGCAATCCTAGCATTCACAGCTTAGGATCGCTACTAACTTTAGCTTCCAAGTTTTGGCCATGAAGCTGGAACAACAGAGTTGAAGCTCCTGAGGGAATCGAACCCCAAGTGGAACTTAATAATGACAAATTTGAGCTTAAAAAAATAATTGTTAAATCTTTACAGCATAGTTTCATTAAAAAAAAAAAAAAATCTAATAATTCCAGCAGTGACTCCTCGTGGTCTTATAATAGAATTTAGTCTTCTAAAGACATTAATAAGGCGATCGATAATTGTGTAAAAAGGGCTACAAAGTTGTTCAGTTTTCTGGTGGGGTAAGTATAATTTCAAAAGCATGGAATTTCAGGTCAGAAGCATGCATGGGTTTGGTTCACAAAAGTTCTTCTATCAAGTTGCTAATCTGTTGGTACCGAAATGGGATTCTTCATTATGGCCTTAATTGGTCAGTGATCAATCTCTTACATATAATTGCCTCTCAACTGGTAGGTCTTCAAACATAAAAAAAGTGTCCGTATTAAATGGTTTCTTGCATTACAGTTATAACAACAGAAAAATACAGTTAGATTATCAAAAATGGTTTGATTACTGTTGGGATGTGGGGTGATGAGGTAATTATTTTTGTTTGGAGATTCACGTTCGATATTTTGTAATTTCGGACTAGCCTTGGATTTATATGTATACTACTTTTGTTTTTAATCTAAATTTATGCGCTAAAAGTAACAGTTATTACAAAGAACATAAATAAATAATTAGTGGAGAAGCTACCCAATGGTAACACTTCAAAACTACACAAAAGTAATATTCACTATCTTAACTTGATTGAAGACACGAGGCCATTTTCTTTTAAGACGCCTAGGAGGGAAGACACTTTTCGAGAACTGAAGAATTTGTGTGTTTTCTTTTAAGACGCCTAGGAGGGAAGACACTTTTCGGGAACTGAAGAATTTGTGTGTGACTGTAGGTTAATATGGAATTTCCTGTAACGGGTTTGGGCGACTTGAGCAATGAACGGTATATTAAGGTCAGTGTGTATGGTTCTGTTGGAGACCAAAAAAGGAGCGTTTACAATGTTACGGAGAATTCTGGATCGTAAGGGATTGGAGTCTTTGGAGATTTGAGCGTTTGACTGAACCCCATAGTCCTATCCCGTATGCCCAGATAGGCTATAAAATAGATGTGTAAATTACTCTTTTATTGTGTAGAGAGAGTTTAGATCTGTTGTCCACTAGTCTTTTAAGTAATCGAAAGCGTCTGCTTAGTTCTATTCTTTTAAGTCGTGTCTTCGGTCTAAGTAAAGCCCAAGATAGTGAGCAACGCTGATCACTGGTAAGGGAATTAAGTTGCAGTAGACTGGGGTAAGAGTCAAATGCATCGAAGAGTGAAAGTAATGTTTTGGACTTGTTTTCATTGAGTTTAATGATCCATTTTTTAAACCATTTTTCTAGGGAGGAGAGATGGGTTTCCAAATTTCTACGGGCTATTATGGGGTCATTATAGCGGTAGACAGAACAGCGTTATCATCTGCATACGTGAGAAGGATAGTATCAGGATGTGTTGGGATGTCTGCAGTTTATACTTAGTAAAGGACCTAGTATGCTGCCTTGCGGCACTTCAGCTTCGGTATGCTTGAAAGGGAGAAGGATAATCCGATTTGTACTCGGAAATTCCTATCGGATAAGTAGGATTTTAGGATGAGGTAATAGGTGGCTGGAAGGATGCCCATAAGTTTCCAGAGCAGCCCGGGGTGCCATACTCGATCGAAGGCCTGGCTTCACATCGGTATACTACTTAAATGAGAAATATACATGTGTTTTTCTTCTGATAATCGGTATTTTAACCGGGTAAGTTTCTTTGTAAGTTATATTTCAATTTTCGAATTTTTTTCTGTATTTATCTGCCTGTTAGTACGATTATCAGGCCATAATCGCCCAAAATATTTCCGCAGAATTTCTCAAATAGATACTCTACTAACTTGTCTTAAGAGAAATTATAAATACAACAAGGGAGAATCAGGGAAGGTACGTTTTAATGAAGCACAACTGAAAAACTTAAACTTGTGAGTTTATAATTTACAATAGCGAAGCAGGCACAATCATGTATTGCTTATTAAATGAAAAATCGTAAAAATAAGATGCAGATTACCGTTCCGTCAGAAATACTATACGAAAGAAAAACATCGTCTCAAGTGGATGTGTGGATACATAGAGGAGCGGCTACAAGGTAAATTCCAGGCTGAAAGCCGTAAAAGAGTATTGTGACTGACTTCCTTGTTTATCTGCATTTGTTTATTGTATGTGGGAGATTATAACGTGTACATTTTGTATGTTGTATGTGAGTAGTAAGTGCTTGTGGTAAGGCTGCACAAAGTAATTGAAGTGAGCGTACACTTATCTCCCATGTATAGAGTGCAAGTTTCTATATGTACAAAGTAAGCATTATACGTGTTGTTATACCGGGATGTCCCGAACCTGCTGTTGGCCTAACATTAGACATTTCCTGTTTATTCTGTTTATCTTCTAACACTGACAGCTTCACAGATTCATCCATGTCCATCCATTGACGACAGTCCAAAACAAAATTAGAGTTCCAAAGAAGGCTGAAATTGAGATGTTTTGTCTTTCATTCACGTCTCTTAGGCACGTGGTTAGATACTTATACGTCTTAAGCAGATCTTTCGATATATTCGCTTTCTTTCGGACCCCTTTTGCGAATTTGGTGATTAGAAAAAAAAAACACCGTATCTGAAGTCGATTTGTTTGGGGTGGAAGGTGGTAGGTTCAAGAACGTCGAGGATATCTATTGAAGAACTTACATTATCTCCCGATTTGGTTGAACTACTGTGAATATTTGGTGGATCGAATCCGAGCTGATTTTTTTTTATCTTGACCCAGGGTTGCTTTTTTTCCTTGGGATAAATACTTTGGTTAGCCACGGTTAGCTTGCCTATACTACAAGTAATAATAACTACGCAGGGAAGCCTTCAAGAATGCTAAGACCATGAAGAAAAGGCTAGTCTACTTCTCTTTTTTAAGGAATCCTTTTGGAGTAGAGAGCGAAACATTTTAACGCATAAGTTTAACAACAAAAAAGTGGTGGAGCCCAAATGATAAATGATAGATTGAATTACAGGAATTTATAAAAAAAAAATTAATGCCGATACTCCGGTAACAAGTCGTCATAATTCTTGGTGATATAAATCAGAGTTTTTCGGATTCCCTGTCAAATTTTTATTCTTTAGGATTTTAGATAGAAAAATCCTACATGTGAATAATTTTTTTTTTTAATTATCTGTGGAAAGGGGCCAAGCTCTAATGTGGGCCTATATAGTATCCCCAAAGGTTAAAGACATCTTAGTGCAGTGTTCTCTCGCTATAGACAATACTGCTCTTCACCAGGCAGTGAGCTGTAGAAGCTCCTAGAACGAGAAAATTTAAGGGCAACACTGCTAGACTCGAACTCCTTGGATTCTCCGCGTTGCTAGTCCAGCACGCTTCCATCCAGTTAATCTCCACTACCTCCCACTCAAATGAAAATATCTAGTAAACTTTCATGGTGAATTCCGTATTTATTTTAATGTTTCATTCACAATGAGACTGTGAAGGTTGGATAGATCAAGTTAATTCTCCGATCTTATTAAATATAATTTATTAAATTAGAAACATCTTTTTTAAAACTAGCCATTATCTGATTAAAAACATTATTTATACTTACATACCACTAAGGATACCACTAAATACACCGAATAATGCAGTTGTTAAATACTAAACTTAATAGTTTTTATTTATTTATTTATTTATTTAAAGCGCTTCATCATCTATGGTCATTAGCCCCCGGAGCCTTCTCAGTGCACTGCCGGCTTCCGGGCAGTGTTCTCTCGCTACAGACAACACTGTCCATCACCGAACAGTGAGCTGTAGAGGCTCCTAAAAAGAAAAAAATCTAAGGATAGCCTGGACTCGAACCCGGGACCTCCGCGTAAGAGTCCAGCGTGCTAACCATTTAGCTAATCCCTTCCCTGAAACTTAACAGTTAATTCTGGATTAAAGAAATTATATTTGAACTAAGTATAATTTTGCAAAAGTTGGTTATTAACATAGTATTAAATAATAAGCTTATTTATTATACTACGTAGTATTAATAATAAGGATACTGTATTTGATAATAATGGGAATAATTAAGATGTTAATTATAATGTAACTTTATCTCAAATATCTGCTGGGTGATGCCCGCTGAATAACCACTTCAAAATTGCACACCTGCCCATTGATCACATTTTGTCATCTGTCATATTGCTTTTATATTTAAATTTGTCTAATACGTTAAGAATAATCTAAACTTCTTTTTTTTATTCCTTTTTCTTACGGTTTAAGAAGAAGTAAGTAGATATTGCGATCGAGTTAAAATTTCAATATCGAGTTTTCACCGGAAACTTTCAGACGGAGGGTACATTTTGAGGTCCCCTGAGTCTGAAAAAAAATGTTTTTTTTTTGGAAGATTGTCTGAGTGCATTTATATGTGTTTGTATGTATGTGTGACAGCTTAGTTTAAAAACGAAAAATTACATCAAAGAGTGAAAGTTATCTGTTAAAACTCCTCAAGCCGGAAGTACCACTTTACTACTTGTTTTTTTTTTAAGTTTTTGCGATTTTCTCAAAAATGGCTCCAACGATCTTCTTCAAACATGGTATATCAACTACACATACTAACAGCTACAACTTTTATTTGAAACATTACTCCGGGAAACATCATTTAAGGGCACTTCTAGTGGGAGGGGTGGGGTTAGATTTTCATCTTAACTGCTATTTCTTCAGTTTATTAGACAATTCTGTCATATAAATAATGTTAATTAGAATTAAATATGTTATTGAAATTGCGAATTTGAAAAAAAAAAAATCGGATAACCGGAAGTGCGTTTGTTTTAACACTTTACTAAATGATTGTTTTCACTTTTTCGCGATTTTCTCAAAAATATCTTCGACGATTTTCTTGAAACTTCGTATATAAACTAAACATGCAATGATCTACATCTTTTATTTAAAACATTTCTCTGGGAAAATTCATTTAAGGGCACGTTTAGGGCAGGGGTGGGGTTTATTAGTAAACAATAATCATTAGAAATAAATAGATGACCAAAATTCCAAGTTTTAAGAAAATTAGTAAGCCGGAAGTGCGCTTTTACTGAACAGTTTTTTCAGTTTTCGACGAATTTCGTTATATTTGGTGCAAAAACTACAACCTTTGTCAATTATAATTTTGAGAACAAGAGTAAGAGAAAGTTTTGCGAGTGTTTCACACCATATTTTTTCAGTTAGATATTTTGCAAAAATGCCTTCAACGATTTTCTTTAAACATATGATATTAAAAAAATATGACTTCACAGAATATGTTAGTGAGTTTTTTGGATTTGTCTCGACTAGACTATATCATATTGAGTTTCGTACGTAATAAAAACTAACATGAATAATGTCCAGCTCTCCTATATCAATATTAGGGGAGCTAGATTAGATTAGAGATTAGATTCTAACGGTAGAATCGGCTCTTCAGCCTGTGCCACCGCGACACCCCATGGATCTATTGTGGCACCCCCTAGTTGAAGGCCCTTCCCCGATCCTGTCCCTGGCCAACTGCTATCCTTATGGCCACCCGGCCTAATTGGAGTAATTCCGCAGTTAGCTTGGGCGAGTGGCTATGGATAAACGTTTTCGCCTGCCTCTGGCCTGAAGTTTTGACCCACCATTCCCTTGATCGGTTCTGCATCCATGTCTTGATGGATGCACTCCTGAGGCATCTTGAGACGCCACAGAACGGATCCGGCCCGATAAGTGCTCTGATTGAACCCTCCCGCCGCCTCATTGCCTTTATAACCCGAGTGCCCAGGTACCCAAACCAGGAAGACCTTATTATGGCTACTAATTTCCCTGAGTGCACCTAGGCAATCCCACACCAGCCTTGAGCTAATCTCCCACGAGTCAATTGCCCGCAGAGCAGCCTGGCTATCCGAATAAATGACGACTCTGGAGTTATACACTCCCCGTCTTCTTATTTCGGCGGCGCAGATAGTAATCGCGACTAGTTCTGCCTGAAAGACCGTGGCTAGTCTTCCAAGGCTCATCGAGATATTACATCTCGGATGAGCCCCGTACACGCCGGCTCCTACTTCATCTTCCATTTTGGACCCGTCCGTGTATCACATAGATTCGCCTGTAATTGGCGGTCCGTTCTTCCATGCCCCTCTGTCTAATATCAGAACTTTGAAGGGTTTTTGGTAGTCGTACCTGGGAGTCATTATATCCGTAGGCAGACTCTTAGGGGACCTAACTATTGTTCAGTAAAGATTCCAGGTTTAAAGTACATTTGTCAATTAGAATCACCGTAGTCGTATGAGTGTTTTCATGACCAAGTATTTTAGTCTCTGGTTGGTCACCATTTATTTATACCTTATTGCAAATTATTGACAATTTTATTATTAATATATATATATTTTTTTTTTAAACGAACTGGCCGCCATATTATCTGATTCTTAAAAGATGAGGATGATGTTGTTAATAAGATTGCACATTATGTCAACAACAAAAAATACAATTTCATTTACTTAAGATTAAAAAAATTGGGAGGGCAAAGAAATAGCTAAGTGGTTAGCGTACTGGACTTCCACGTGGTGGAGGTCAGGGTTCGAGTCTAGCTGTGTTGCCTTGCCCTTGGATTTTTTTCTCCCTAGAAGCCTTTACAGCTCACTGTCCCGGAAATAGGCAGTGTTGTCTATAACGAGAGAACAATATCCGGAGGCCGGCAGTGCACTGAGAAGGCTTCAGGCGCAAATGCCCATAGATGTTGACGCGCCTTAAATTAAAAAAAAAAAAGAAACGTCTGTAAATGGAAATTTTTTTTTTTTTTTTACAATCACTGTGACCTTTTGAAACTGTTGAGCTTGCTGGGGGGGGGGGGGCGGTCATGTGAAATTAATTTTCAAAACATTGATATTATAATGTTTATGTCATAATTTTAAAACAAAATATAAAAAAAAAAAAAATGAATTCTAAGTATGCATTTTATTTCATTTAAGTTGTTTAATTTTAATTTCAATTATTTTGGGCCAAATATATCCAAGTATATATATGATAAGGTCAAAGGTCACATGTGTATCACTATTTTACTTTATTAAATATTGGATATAGTCTTCATAAAACATAATTTAAATTATTATCACAGAAAGTTAGGCTGCAGCTTTATTCTTTATATATATTTTTTTTTTTTGTAGTTGGTTTTATTTATAAAGTTCAATGTACAGTACATAATAAACTTTTAGTGATAAATACACCAAAGAGAATGAATAATTCAGAGCTTTAGTAGGAGACTATATTTATTTTTGTGGATTCTGGTTTATTAAAGTTTCCCAATCTACCCAAAAGTTCATGAGGAGAAAAAGATAAAAGCAATCAGACAAAGCATTAAAGAAAACTACCATAAAAGAAGATGCGAAGATGAAGACTGGCATTTACTATTCTTTACACAAAATATATGAGCGTTTTCAAGCATTCAGCATCCCAGTTTTTGAATTGGGGAAAAATATCGTATTAGTATATTATCAAATCATTGAGTTAGGTCCGCTTTATAATCAGATATTGAAAAGTGAACAAATTCCCAAAGTATGAAAACTAGTTTTGTAACTCCTATATATATATTTTTAAAAAAATTAGACAGAAAAGTCTGCTCTAACTAAATGTAATTGTTATTACTTATT
>JAAEAF010008750.1:0-29566 GCA_011037195.1 Triatoma infestans | reverse complement strand
ATTTCTGGCATCCATCACAGTGGACTTCACTACTTTGATACCCTCTGCAACTAAAAATCTAATCACTGAGCGTTGTCTTTCCAAGGTACAATGCTCGCCATTGTTAAGTAAATACATTTGACATTATGCTTATCAAATACTCTCGAACAGCTGATGAGAAACTAAGTACAAGGATGCAACTTGACACAGTGAACCTATTGTATTAAATAAACAAACCATTTCTGAGCTACAGCGATTTGTTATATATATATAACAATCACAGATATATATATAACATAATATGCTGTGGTTGGTTCCACAGAGCTGGAAAGCATCAGAGATATTTTCCCATGATAGCCTGCTTCATTGGGACGTATATACAGGATGTTTTTGTGAAAAACAGCGTGGTAACATAGACTTGCACAGAGAAAATTTAGTTGATACTGTATATATATATATATATCACTTTTTTTATATAGATAGCATTTTCTTATGTTCGGAGGATCTCAGAAATTCAATTGAGGAAAAGTTGACATTACCGCAATACTTTTTCATCAAACGTACTATTAAATTGGCTTGATAATTTCTACAAAAATGTCTCCTTTCATCTACCTTCAAACTTGTTTTGTTTATCTATAAAACTAAAAAATTGTTTTGGATTCAATAGGTTGTTTCTTTTTTAGATCTTCGAAATTTTTTAGATCTTCGAAAACTTGTGCCACGTTTATTAATATTTATGATGAATAAAATTTGGCCTGTCTAATGATTGTTGAAAGGTATTGGGACAAAAAATTGTAATTGTACACCCTGATTTGCAAAAAAAAAAAAATGTAGCCCCGCCTAGCCCATTTTTAACCACTTTGGAATTACGATATGTATCATAACAAATGTTGCTTCTTAGTGAAATGCAATGTTTTTTCAAGAAAAGTTACATATCTGAACTATACTTTCAAAAAAATACGTTAATTTTTGCTTTCTCTTACTCCTGGTAAGATATTATTGATGCGATCGTGCCAAATTTTTTGAAATGAGTTAACACATGTGCTGAGGTTCGCTATGTGTTCGCATGCGTGTTTGTGAACAAAACATCTCAAAAACAAATATAGCCTCAGGAGGTCAAACTTGATATTCTGTTTATTTACTACTATCGGATCCGACACGAAGTATTCGGACTAAATCCATCAACCGGAAGTGCGACTTTTTTGACACTTTTTTTTCCCGGGAAAATTGATTGTTAGTGGTTCTGGGGAACAGTAAGATGCCTACTTCTTCAAGCAGGATTAACGTCCAACTGCCTACTTAAGTGTCGTGTAAGGGGGCGGAAATACATACTTTACTATTAAAATTTCTTAAACGAATATAAAATTTTAACTGTTATACGCAGGACTCGGACTGGGGACCTCCCAGTTACAAGCCCATGCTTTTAACCACTACACCAGCATCCGTCCCGCTTCCCACTTTACTATTACTTGAATTCAATGAATGGTTTTCATCACGTATATAATATTAATAGGCATTAGAATTCCAAATTTGGCTCACCGGAAGTGCAACTTTAAGGAAGGCGCCAAAAGATTCTCTCTCATATCAAGAAGCTACTGGTTTCTGGCAAGATGCAGCAGGCCAGATATCGTTTATACTGTGAGCAAATGTCACAATACAGTCAATTTTCCAAGGGAGATTCACTCGACAGCTGTGAATATCTTCACTAATGATTGCTGAAAGGCACTGGAACAAAAAATTGTAATTGTAGATCTGATTTGCAAAAAAAAATGAAATGAAATGAATGAAATCGTCCATTTTGTAATCACGATATGTATGATAACAAATGTTGCTTCTTAGCGAAATTCTATTTTTTCTCAAGAAAAGTTACATATCTGAACTATACTTTCTATTTGGAGAAATAATATGACGTCATTTTCAAAAAATACGTTAATTTTTTCTTTCTCTTCTCATTGTTGCAATATCTCAAGAGAACAAAAGAATTGAAAAACTAAAAATAGGCCCTGAAGCTGTAACAATGGAAGTTTCCGCTGATACAGGATGATGTACCACCTGGAGCCAAAATTTTTTGTGGACAGCTCATCACGATTAGTGAATCTTTAGTTGGTTGGAAGATAGTAAGCAGAACTTTATCAACTATGGGAAGCTGAGCTGATAGCAATATCCGACAGTGTGTGTGTGAGACAAATTGGTTCATAAATCTACTCGAAAGAATTGGATAATGAACAATTCATCGGAAAATCAAGGATTATGAGACTAATAGTTAGCTCAACTGGACCAAAAATACTTCATAGGGAAGGAGGACAAGACACATTAACAGAAAAAAATCATTTTGTGAAGGAACCAGTAGAGGAGAGGAATGTAGAGAAATGACTTACATAGGAGACGGGCAATCAAACAGCAAATATTCTTACTAAATACGTGACCGTAAAAATAATGAATAGACATTTTGAAAAGCATTTGTATGACTTAAATAGATTAATTTAAATAAAAAATAGAGAAAAAAATTAAATTAGAAAGGACTGTGTTATTATTGGAATTTAATTTTTAATTTAAAACGATATAATTCAGATGTGAATATTTAATTTTTACATTAATAGTAATTTAACCATAAGTTAGTTTATTTACAGAAAAAATAGGAGCTTAGGTTATTTTTAATTACGTCTTTGTTACACTAAATCTATAACAAGAATCCCGATGATTTCATGCTCGATAACAGTTCATCATCCATGACAGCACACCATAGCTTAGGTGAGAGACAACCACTTAGTGAGCACTCTCTCCCTACTTGTACACAGCCATCGTGTGCTTGCCAAGAGAACAACCTATTGAACTTTTTTAAGATTTTATAACTTTCAATCCATGTCCTACCTTATTTACTATAATTAAAAATAATTTTCAGTTTCAAATATCGATATATATATTATCGAATATAAATAAATATTTCGTGAATATTTTAAACATCAATGTGTTAAACTTCATAATCTACTTCATAATAGTGAATCACACTTATCTTCCTAATTTTAATTTTATATTTTTATTTTATTAGCATTTATGTATTTTTGTTTTTTAATTTAAGGCGTGTCAACATCTATGGTCATTGGCGCCCGGAGCCTATGTTCTCTCGTCACAGACAGCACTGTCCATCACCGAACAGTGAGTGAGCTGTAGAGGCTCCTAGGAAAAAAAAAGGGCGAAGCACTGGACTCGAACCCGGGACCTCGCGTGGGAGCCCAATATGCTAACCACTGAGCTAATCCCTTTCTTCATTTATGTCTGCGCGGCAGACACCCAAGGTGCGGTGGCGAGCGTACGCCAAGGAGCGGATTGAAAAAACAGTGCAAAGAAATGAAAATGAGACTTACCCTTTGCTGACGGTGAGTGATGAGTTGAAGGCGTGACGCTGAAGTGATAGGCGGACTGAAGAAGGAGGTGGGTGTGTGTGTGAATCAGTGTGAGTGCAGGTGTGCATATGTATGTGTGTAGTTTGGCGAAAGAAAGATTTGAGGAGAGAGGAAGGGGGTTAGAGTGCTTCGTGGAAGCGGGTGAAGTGGCTGATGGCACTAGAAGAACCCAGGCGCGGAGGGTGAGTGATTCTTCACTGGTGGCGAGGAAAGAAGATTCTTGCGTCTCACGGAGACAGTAAATAATTAATCTGAACACGAAGGCGCGAATACGGCGAATAAATTATTAAGGTGACGTAAAGGCACTGGCACTAGAAGGAAGCGGCGAACACACGTTCACTAGGCGAGGTATAAGGAGCAAGTGAGCAAGAGAGGACGAAAAAGGGGGCTGGCCGGCATAGGAAGTAGGGGGAAAAACGATGTGGCCAAATGGTGAAATAGGAAGAGGGATGGAAGAGGGGGATGCAGAAGTTTGGGGAAGGCAATAACTACGTTTCTCAGAAACCATTAGTGGCGGAAATGAGTGTCAAAGGGCACTAAGGAGATTAGCGCGTACGTACGCGCGGACGGAAGTAGGCGTATGAGAAACATAAGGCGAGAAGGCGTGGGAAATATGATGACGAAAAAATACCAAGCTAAAAGTATAGAGGCAGAGTTAATCCCTCAAAGGGAGCCGACTGAACAATTTATGTATTAAAATTATGCAGTTTTAGCTTTTAATCTAATTTAGTTCAAATAACAATAACAATGCTTATAACTTAACATTCTCTACTCTCTAAATTTGGAAATTTTGCATCAAATTTACATTTGCCCTTAAGGCAGGTAGTAAAATGAAAATATCTATCATTCGAGTTCCCTAGAAGATTTTAAATCAATTATTCATAAAAGATTTCCAACAGAAATGAGCAAATTTTTATATAATAGAGTAATCTGATAAGTAAATAACAGTCAGATGTTCCCATTCAATCAGCTGATTTTAAGTAGTTTTGTTTAAATAAAATTATATTGTTTACAATATTCAACGTTATAATGAATAAAAGAAATACCGAATAAATTACTATTAACAGCTCTTATCTTGGATTAAATATTCGGAAAGAATTTAGTTTAAAATTACAAAATTTAGATGTCTTAAAATGTACTAAAGTGAATATTATTATTTTTAGGAACGTCAATATCTATGGTCATTGACGCCGGAGCATTTTCAGTGCACTACCGGTCTCCGGTCAGTGTTCCCTCGTAACAGACAACTTTGCCCATCACCGAAAACTGGACTATAGAAGCTCCTAGGAAGAGAAAATCCAAGGGCAGCATAATAGCTGGACTCGAACCTGGGGACCTCCGTGTTGCTAGTCAATCGCGCTGCCTCACTTAGCTAATCCCTTATTTACTTTTATGTAAAAAATGTATCTTGGCATATAGGCACAATTATGTAAGAACAGTTTGAATTTTTAAATATGTTTTGTTTCGAATAAACACTTTTCTGCATAATACTTGAGTTTTCATGTAGATACCGCGTCAATGGTTTGTTATAAACGACGTTACTCTCTATTGCGTAACCCTGGCTACTTCAGGGTAGTGTTGCCTTGAATGTCAAAGCAACACTGGCAAGAAACAGGGATACTATAACTCTTCCTCCGCCATCTTGCTATATAAATGACTGAAGGTTGTAGGTGGAGCTTAATTTCCAGGCATGTGATTGGCTGGCGGTTAACGTATCTAAATCTCTCTTCCCAATGGCCTTTTGCCAAAGTTATAGCCTTGTTTAGTTCAGGAAAACTGTTAATCATATTTTTTTTGTTTTTTCGCCCCATTCACTAAGCAGAGGCTACCATACTCAGCTCATTTCTACTATCTCTCTTTCGACACGTTCGTAATAATTCGTAATAACTCAGGCAAGGACATGGGTATCCCTCAAAATTTATTGCAAGCCCAGTTTAGACGAATATTCTTCAAGTTCTTTTGAAGGCGTGTTGTGACAAACCATTTGGTTGTTCTATGCATCTTCCTCCATAGCTGCATGGAATCACGTAGATCCCACATTTTTACAGTGGAAATTTGTCTTTGAAACAACTGGGACATTTTCCTGACTCCCGCTCATTATGGGTGTTATGCTTTGCCAGAATTTTTGAAATTTTCTCTGACTCTCTTTGCACATATGAGAGAATAGCCTACGTTCTCTCTTCTTTCCTCTATATCCTCTGGTTTCCTTGTATGAGGTAGCCTTATTGTTTGGCCTTATTAAAGAGAGGAGTTATTTGCCTGTCCTCATTGCCTTTTTGTTTCAAAGTTTGCCGAAGATGATTTCTTTTTTTTGGGCAACTCCATTTATATGAAATCACTGATGCGGTTTCAACTCGAAAACCTAAGTGTTTTGAATGGGAATGGGAATGACCGCAGAAGCCCAAAAGATCATATGAACACCTTTCTGTTTTAATCTATCTCTCTAAAGGAACTTAGTAAGAAAACTTTTCCATTCTTTTGCAAATAATCTGCTCTATTATTTGATCAAATCTAAAGATTCTAAATGAACGATCTATAAAAAAAAAAAAACACACCACGTCTCCCTTATCATTAAATACAATCTCATGACTGATGAATAATGTAATGAATATTTTAAATATATCAAATTAAATATTGCTTAACATAAAGTTTAAAATATAATACAGTGAAAATTTAATATAATTTAATTATAATAATTTTTGGACATAAAAATCATATTCAGTCTCTTCTTGTAATGGAAATTGCAATTATTTCTATAACTAAGTTAATGCTATAGAAAGTTGTTATAGAAACGGAAAGCTGACTGTAATTGGAATCAGAGTTCTACGTGCGTTGAAATGAAAATTCCCAATCTTATTCATAGATGGTGTCTCTGAACGTGTTTAAAGTTATGGCCGCCGCGCATGGTTCAGATAAGGTTAATGTGAAATCATTTCAACTCTTTGGCCAACCGCTTTTTTACCTCTTTTTTTTTCTTCTTCTTTTAACAACGTCTTTTATATATATATATATATATATTTACACTTAAGTTTTATAGGCCCTCCAGGAGGCTTGCAAATATATATGTATACAAAGTTAAGAGTGTACTGTACTCCTGAAGTAGGGCGTTAGGGAATCGAATTTTCCTGTTCTCAAACTCCAGCTTTTCTTTTTCGCTTTTCCCAACTACTTTTTCAGTTGGATTTTCTTAGTAACTTAGTTGAGATGGGATCAGCAAGGAAGAGTTAACTTTAACCTTATATAGCGTTTTACTTTTCTTTTTTTTTTAATTTGTTTTTTCCTTTTCATCTTATAGCATTATAAATGTTTATTTTTTTTCCTTTAATTACTGTTAAAATAAACTTAGTTAAGATTATTGCATAAATACGTTCACTTTGCTTAACATTTAATTCATTCATTCCGCTAGATTAATTTTATTGGTAAAGGAAATGTACAGATCTCCTGGACACCATAAAACCAATTTCCTCGTAATAATGTTTCAAATAAAAGTGATAGACTTCCGACAGTATAGTTTATGCAACTAATTTGTGAAAGCATAGTTAAAAGGCAAATTTGTTTGCCAAGTAAGGTGCTTGTATGTCAGAAATATCCATGAAATCAGTACTGTCCAGTTCTGAAGATGACGAATGGTTTAATGTAATGTTGGTGGAGATCAATTCTGTAATTACATACGTGGTGTTCGCGTCGTGAGGAGTTCTTTTAAATCAAAATTAAAGTGAAGTTTATTATTATTATTATTATTTTATACATATTGTGACTCTGTTCATTTTTTATTGCTGTGGCGGCTTCTTTTATGGATTAAGTTTAAGTGGCGGCTTCTTCTTTGTACTCAGGGAGTATTTTGAATCTTTTTCTATTGTGTATTTATTAAATCTTGTATGGTAAAAAACTCTCTGATAAACTTCAACTTAATATTTCATTTTTTCCATCTTTTTTTTATAACAATTTTCTTCTTTCTCCTAATTTTCTTTTGATTTTTTTAATTATTTATGTCCAGATTTTGTTATATATATATATTTTTTGTATAATTAATAATTCGAGACTTGAATAATCAATTTTAGTACTGTCCCAAAAGTATGGACTTGGACAGTGGAGGGGGCTTCGATCATCCTCCTGTTCAATCATCAAATGACAAAAAAAAAACCTCAGACAAGTACGATCCAATTTTGACTAGCCAAACTAATGGCTCTACTAAACCTTTAGTAACATTAATCAAGGAAAATATAGATAACAAAGAGTGTGAAATTAACAATATGGAGGTAAATGACTCCTACACAAATCATAAAACTAATAAAGGAAAGAAACGAACGGGAGAGGAATTAGACAGAACTGCAAGCAAAATTCATGTAACTGACAATCCCCCCCCCTCTATCGAAAATGACAACCGACAAAGATGCATAGAGATTACTGCTAAAAACAGATACAAACTAACAAACATAGGACCGTATTTTGTAAATGTTGAGGGCACAAATGGGGTCACATTGGAAAATTTCATAGAATGTCATTCGGTAAATGGTTGTACCAATCTACTTACCAATATAAGAATGAAATATTGAACATTACTGTAACGGGTAAGAATAGGCTCAGAGTGGAAACTAAAATACCTCAGGCAGCCAATGAAATTGTGACATTGGAAATATTTAAAGAAAAAACCTTATAGCCTATATTCCAAATTATTTGATTACTAAAAATGGAGTAATTAGAGGAGTTGACAGAGACCTGGACGAAAATGAAATATTAACAGTTATGAACTCGTCTGTCAGACCTATACGCGTCAGACGAATAACAAAAAAAGTAATTACGAATGGTAAGCAGGTTTATTAAAAAGCTAGCAACCTGTGTAATTACATTCGACTCACAAGTATTACCTGATTATGTGACTATATATGGGGCAAGATGTCGCGTAGAACCATATATCCCCGCATTAAAACAATGTAATAACTGCTTGCGATTTCGGCATTCGGAGGAGCAGTGCCGCAGTAAAGCGCGGTGCGATAATTGCGCTGGTGAACACCACAGCGGTGAATGCCTTGCAGATAAATCTAATAATCCCGTTTGTATTCACTGTAATGGGAATCATAAAGCAACAAGTAAGGAATGCCCCATTCGTGTTATTCATAACAATGCTATTGAAGACAAAGAGAAGAGGAAAAGTTATTCTGAAATATTAACTAAAAATAAATTTGACTTATTGAAAGAGACAGACACGTTTCCTGAACTTCAAACTCCATACGTACCTATTTCAACTTTTTTAAAACCCAGAAACAATACGGCAAATACCTGTAATAAAATAAAAAGAAATTCGAAATTGTTCAACCAAAACAAAGTAACTTAAAATAAAATACAGCAAAAAGATATAAAAAGTCCGGTCTACAATACTAAAAGTACACAGACAGAAAACAGTCAACTAGTTAGTGATAACAACACTAACATAACTAATATGGAACAAACAAACAAACAAACAAGATCGTAGAAACAAAATTAAACACGCACAAAACGTAGAGCACCTTAAAAAATTAATTTATAAAATTAAAAACGAAACATACTTAAATACATATCCGATTTTTGGAGATATCGGTTCTACACTAGAAAATATTTTACAAGAATACGATCATTCATCACTGCTACCTTTACGTGAAGAATGCAACGCAACTAACACCACACAAGTTAAATTCGCTGAAGATCCGGAAGAATGCTCTTCAGCATTCCTCTTTGACGAGGAGTGTACAAAAGCCCGTCTGGAAAACAACCTATCCTAATTAACTTTCTGAACAGTAAAAAATCCACAGCTAAATGTCGCAGAATTTATAAAATTAAAAAGCGAGCAAAATGGATTCAGTTTTGGCGAATTCAATATAAATATGCCTATAAAACGTATATGGGAAAAGATAAAAGCTCTGAAAGTAGGCTACAAAGATACTAGCCCACTTCCTACCAATTCTAACTGTATCTCGGAGTTTATACAAAACTAACTCCTATTCTAACTAAACTATTCCACAATTTATACCGATATACCACTCAAACCAATTGACTCATAAACTGGATGAACCATTTACCATGGATGAACTCAACTACGCCCTCAAAACAGATACTAATACTTCTCCTGGTCTTGACGGAATACACTATGACATGCTACATCAGTTATCCATTAGCAGCAAAGTAGCCTTTATTGCTTTATCTGCTAAAGCAGATAATTAATAATGTTTGGCTGAACCACACCTTTATTAAAGACTGATGCACTCACCTAATAATTCCACTTCTTAAACCTGGCAAAGACCCCAATGATCCTCTGGCATATCGCCCTATTACCTTGTCTCTTGTGTAGGAAAAACCCTTGAACGTATGATGAAAATGAGACTGGATGGGTGGTTAGAATCTGAAGGTCTGCTCCCAACATACCAACATGGATTCAGAACAGGTCGGGGGGCGGTAGATTCTCTTGCGACTTTCATTGCGGAAATCACCATCAGCAACTCTAATAATAACTATCTTCTTGCTGTTGGAATTGATTTACAAAATGCTTTTATAACGTCAACATCAGCATTCTAGTTAGTAAAATGTATGAGTTGTGCATACCTCGCAGATTAATGTTAAATATAATTAATTTTATACGAGAAAGATCTATAACAGTGGAATTTCGGGGTAATCGCCTTGGACCTCGGCTAACTGGTATTGGTCTTCCTCAAGGGGCTGTATTAAGCGCAATTCTTTTCAATCTGTATACTGAGAACCTCTCCCAGGTTATTGGACGGAATATCAGCATCCAGCAGTTTGCAGATGACATTTTTTTATATTGTGAAGCTAAATCTGCCTCAGAAGCTCGGTACAAATTACACTTAGCTATGAAGAAGTTTTCTAACTGGTGTTTTCAAAATGGATTTACAATCTCTCAAGATAAAACCAAAGCAATTATGTTTACCAGGCACAGAAAATACAATATCCCTCACAGAGTTAAGCTAGGAAATTTCCAAATCGAGTTAGTCAATTGTATAAAGTTATTGGGCATTTACATTGATCATAAGCTTCTCTGGAAGACCCAGAATAACAATCTGGTAGGTAGATGTGAAAGTTCATTAAACATAATCAGATGTATCATGCACTATAGTTATGGCGCGGACATTAAAACATCTCTGATGCTGTATAAGCAACTAATTCTATCAAGATTGGACTATGGATCAATTTTGTATGGGGATGCATCCCCAGTACAGCTTGGCAAAGTAGAGAGAGTCCAATATAAAGCATACAGATGTTGTCTCGGTGCCATGCGATCTACTCCTACAAATGCTTTGTTGGTTGAGGCTAGAGAGCTCCCATTGCACCTGCGCCGAAAGCTACTAGCTATCTCGCCAATCGGCTCACTAACCGATCCTTCTCTATAACTAACAAAATCACCTATCTGTCTACCCGAGTGCTAACTGAACAATACTGGTCCCGAAGTAGATCTCCATTGATAGTTGACTATTTCTGCAAACTATCCAACCTAATCAACACCTTACCTAAACTCGACAAACTCCCTTTTTACCTCTACAACTATGCTTTATCCATCTCAGAAAACAGTAACAATTGTCATATCAACTTTTACAAACATGATCCTGAACTTTCTAATGCTATTAATGCTAAATTGTTATTTGAAAAACTTGAGCGCTACTTTCCTAATTCACGGTATATTTATACAGATGGAGCCAAGAACAGTAATGGTGTGGGTTGCGCCTTTTATACCCCTACTATAACAAGAAAGGTCAATTTAAGTTGAAAGATTTCACGTCCAGCTTCAGCGCGGAACTTATCGCCGTTAGAGAAGCTGTAAAGTATGCGACGGAAATCATGCAAACTGATACAGCGGGCAACAAAGCTACCGTCACTAAATTGCGTTACCCAGGGAGTAAGTCCTGTTATATTGTCCATGAAATCGTTAATTTAATAAATTCTTTCCCGTAAGAAAATCCATATTTTATGGATAAAGGGATACGCCTCAGTAATGGGTAATGAAGTGGCTGATCGCTTAGCTAAGGAGGCTGCTATGGTAGGTGCAAATTGGGAGTATCCTTGCCTCATTGGGGATATCAAAATATTTTTTAAAAAAACATCTTATCAAGAATGGCAAATTGAATATGATAAGAGTAAAGAAATCAAAGCCCGTTACTATTCAACTATTCAGCCTAACATACCGATCAGACCATGGTACCATACAGAAAAGAGCCCCGACATTTTTATACAGCAATGATCCGCTTAAGAACGGGACATAATAGAGCACCAAGCCATATGTATAGAATAGGCTTACAAGATAGGCTGGAATGCCGGTGTGGCGAGAGGGACAGTCTTGATGCCAACCATCTACTGCTAGATTGTGTATATACCAACAATGGTAGGGATAAAATTTGGGATGTAATCCTAGAAAAAGGAATAAACCTGCCCACTAACCTACAGACATTATTAGTAAATGGTGAAGAGATGTGATGAAAACAATATACACCCACATAAAAAATAATTCAATATTAATTTAATAGATTTGATCACTAATATATATATATAGAATGAGTGGCTAATCTGCATGTTCAGAAGGTCAAAAAACAAAACAAAACAAAAAAAACTCTGTAATCAAAAATAAGACTTGGAGAATTGTTATCCTAATGATCAACATTCATTGAGGTCATATCGTGTGCGGAACAAATACAAACAGAACAGTGCACTGGAGACACGAAAGTCTAGGCTTCTGGCACAAGGTCATTTTTCAAAACCCAGGAGTTCATTTCAGTGAAACACCCAAGCTGCTTGAAGATGTTGGGACTTGAAGATTTGCTAAATCCTGATGAATCCAAGACTGTATGAAGGAGAAATGTTGAGCGGGATGTCTAAGCCGAACGTACCTTTCCGTTATATGCTCTAAAACACTAGAAGTTTAAAATAAACATTAAAAATTGAAAATTAAAGAGAAACAATACCTGTGTTTTTTCTATGTATTTTTAATGTAGATCCTGAGGAAGGACACCAAAGGTGTCCGAAAACGTTTTTGGCCACAGCCATCTAACATTTTGCTTGTTTTATATTTTTTTTTTTCTCTCTTCCTTTTATATTATTTTTCTTCTTCTTCCTTATGAGACTCTTTCTTTCCGTTAAATTTTTGTATCTATTTTCTTTAGATGCCTGCCTAATCACTTTGTAAATATTTATCAAAACATAGATAATAACATAAATGCCCTAAACCCTACGCTATGGCGCAACACAGCCCATGAAGGGCCGAGGCTTGCCAGACGGCGATTTGAATAGGAGGCTTGTGATAAGCACGCCGCAGCTCCCACGCCGTTTAGTTTCGGCCTTCGCTACCTAGGGCGCTACTAACTGTGGCTTCCCACTTTTTAACACGTTGCTGGGTCAACACCAACTTTGCCCTCACGGGAATCGAATCCTGAATTGTCGCACAAAAGGCGAGAACGCTAGCCGCTAGACCAATGCGTGAGGACTGTAGTATAAATGCAAATGAAAACATTTAAATTTATATTTATTTTCTATCCGAAAGCTAAAGGTTTTGAAATTTCTGTTGGTTACACTTTATAATTCAAACTTATTGATATCTAAATATTAAATTTCTAGACTGGCATTTATTTCAAATAATTCTAATAAGTTGATTAATCACTAAGTAACTTACTTAGTAACTCGTATTTTAACTTAAACTAAAAATAAACAAATTTTTAGGACAAAGCCCCTCCAACCTATTCATTCTATCTCTTTTTCTTTCAATAACAGTCGCTCACATAAGCTCAGTACATGTTTCTAAAACTATAAGCATCATATTTACCACAATGAAATAATTGAAATATATTCGTGGTCCGTATAAAATTGGTTTGAGACCACTGCTCTCATTTTTATTAAAGGTAGAAATTATGTGTCCATGATTTTTCTGTTTCGAAAATTTGACGCAGTCGCTATAGCAATTTTAAATCATTACGAGAAAATAAAAAAATTATTACCTTCCAGGAGTCACGACAAAAGAAATATAATCTAAATCAGTGGCAAGTTTCAATTAAGATACAATTATTCTTTCCCTATTACTTCTCTAGGTTTTATATCAAGTACAAACTCAATTCAAAGTGCAACATTGCAAAACTTTGCCCACTTTAAAGTTTTGTTTATGTTTTCAAACTAAAAGTATCTTTGTATAAACACTGAACTGTTTGTTTTTCTTATTGTTTACAATACATTGTTTAAATTGTGTTATTTTCAAATATTATTTCAGTGTTAACATTACCTATAATATAATATTGCTTGCTTTTTAACAATGATAGTTTTATTTTCTATTATATTCTAATCTATTTTAATTTAGTTTTTTAAAACAATTATTTTTATTATTAAATCCTAAAGTTTACAATCAACGATTGATTTTTCTCTTTTTTGGGTCTTGTTTTGTTTATTGTATTATAAAAATATTTCCTGTCTTATAAGCTTTTGTCTTATAAAATATATGTCGATACTTGGCAGAAAAAAAAAAAAAATTACCTAACCACCTGTGTGAACCTCAATGTCATGAACTCTATTTGCTTATATTTCACCCAAATTAAATGACACTGGAAGTTGAAAAAAATTCACTGTATATAAATAATGAAAGCAAACTTAACGATTTATTACATGCAATGTGTTCTTTGAGTTAAAAGCTTTTACAATATACAATAATAAAGCAGAGTGCACAAGTTATATCATTAAACATAACTATTTCTATAAATAATAAATGTTATTACTAGGTCAACCGTAGTGGATGTTTTAAGGGTGTAATGTGATAACAAGAAGGAAAAGATCTAATTTTTAAATTATAAAAATTATAACTAGTGGTGCCAGCCAGTCGCTATTATTCAGGTCAAGAGCCGCGGTCAGTGCACGGTCAAAGGGACCGCCAAAGACACACCGCTAAAACCCTTTCAACAAAAACCCTTTCAAAAGGGTCATTATACGGTCAGTGTACAGAAGCCACCTGGCCGATATACAAGGGTCAACAAACACTCAAAAGACCACCTGGATACAGTCTTTTGATAACCGCCATCATCTGTTGCCACACTGGTCACCGACCTATTCAAGACCTAGGGTCAACACACGGCAAGAGATGTTTTAGTGTGACCCGTAATTACACACTTGTCAATGTGTGAGTGATGCCAATAAAAACGTCTCTCCACAGGAGGAGGGGATGAGTATTCTTCAGTATTTTATCAGCGTTTCATCAGGATTCTACGAATCATATACGAC
The DNA here is from genome assembly GCA_011037195.1 of Triatoma infestans. Classification (NCBI taxonomy): domain Eukaryota; kingdom Metazoa; phylum Arthropoda; class Insecta; order Hemiptera; family Reduviidae; genus Triatoma; species Triatoma infestans. The sequence goes on along the minus strand of JAAEAF010008750.1, from coordinate 14,951 downwards.
ATCAGTTCATACATACCGAGCGCGTCCCTAACTAAGGTTTTTAATATATATTTATTCATCATCATTATAGTTGTGCATTCTAGTTACCATTTAAACATTTTAAATTAATTGTAGTTATATCTTTTCAAACGTTTAAATTATTGTTAAAATATAGTCTATTTTCGTAAATTAGTAGTTCATATTTCGAGTAACAACTCTTTAAAAATCTCTAACTAACTCCCAACCATTCATCGCATCATAACCCTCTTCAAGACATTTGATTCCACTACAGGGCGTTGGCTAGAAGAGAAAAACTTAGGTTGAGAAAAGTTAGATTTACTAAAAATTGTTTATATTAAATGAGTATATTAAGCACTGCTAGGACTTGACCCTGTATACATTAGATTAAGATAATAGTAGCGTGAGAAGAGTGACAGACTGACTGGCAGAGTGACGGTGTGAGGATGGTGTGAGAACGATGTTCGTAGACTGTTGATCGTTGTTCGAATGGCGTTTGAATTGGCCGTCAGGCACCCTTTTTAAGCAGGCGGCTGGACTAGCCCCTACTCTCTTGAACTTCTCCCATGGCCTTCTGTAGACCATGGCAAATTTATGTAATTTACACGTAGTATTCTACCTGTCATGTTTATTGCAATTTGAAGCACTCATAATGAATTTGTTATACACACAACCTTACAATCTTGAGGGGAATCATCCTAATAAGAATGGAAAACATAATTTAATCCGTTCTGTGACACCGCATTCATACAAACCGCTCAGTGACAAAGATGGATAGCGTTTATAGTAACGAGAGAATACCAGCAGTGCATTGAAAAGGCTACAACCAGGAATTGAAGAAGCAAGCAAATCCTTATCATCATGTAATTATTAGTAAGAGAATGTAAAATTCAATAAATAATGAAAATCTTCAAAGAAAAATAAAATTAAATAATCTTTCTGAACTCATTTCCAATAAGAATATTGAAATAAAAGATTTATTTATGAACATTAGTACATATGGAATCAAATCTATGAAAAAAAAAATTACAGATAAGCAGGCAACTTTACCTTTTTATTTTTGTGGACTAATACTGCCATTTAATTTTATTTAGAGAAAAGGGAATTTTAACTATTCTAACTATGTTGCTATACAAATTGGTCTGCACAGCATTTCCTTTAGTAAAGACCTAAAATCCATTCGCTAAGTCTGGTTCACAATTGGGCATTTACCTGTATATTAAGGGACCTGTTGCAAGGATTTGGATATAACCTAGGATTACTCTTTCACAAAGGGGTCAACAGTTTTAACAAGAGTTTAATACCTATTATACATTTAAAAGAATAGCGATTAACTGAAGCAATTTTTAATTCACTAATTAATATTGCTAGATATATTCCCGATTTTTTTTTTAATTAACAATGTTTAAATAACTACTTCAAACTACCTCAGTCCAAAATATTGAATTGATAAGATTCTCCACGGTAGAGTTACCATATCAATAACCAATATCATATTTTAATATTATGTTACAGATATTTGATTACATTATTGATAAAATATTGTATACCGATATAAAAATACCAGCTTTTTGTTTTTTCCTTTATTTTACTTTACTCCAGAGATTTATGCTAAAGCAAAAATTTCACAGGGGTGTTTTCATTATCTCACTTTGAAGTATGATTATCGAAACATTTTTAATAAGTCAATCGATTTACTAACCAAAAAAAAAATCATTTTTACTTTTTTTTACTATAATTGTAAGAAAGTTGGAATAGTGTCAAACAAATATTTTTAACGACTGGTCTCTAATCTCACTGTTTTTTTGAAGAGGGGTGCCAGAATAAAATCCCTTCAGGTCTCAGTAACAGGGCCTGAAAGGATTAAATATATATTTCCTTATATAAGTCAGCTTTGAAACTCTGAAATGAGTGAAGTACTTCCTCTTATTTATTGCACCAATCAACAACACTTATAGAATAAATTATTAATTTTTTTTTATTTTTTTTTTTATTTGGTTGCTCTTGACCTATTATTATGACAAGCAGAATCTCTTTGGTTAGGTCACGTTTAATAAAATACAGATTTAGTTTGCCTACATTTCAGCGAGTTCATTGTACTAGGTCAGAATTTGAAGAGAGAATGGCTAAGCTATATCATCAGCGTGTGTGAAAATTGTAGTGTAAAGGTCAGTTGGAAAAATCAGAAGTGTATAGTTAGAAAAGAATAGGCCCAAGGATACTTGTGGAATACCAGCCTCTCTATAAGGTTAAAGAAATAGTAGTTTGAGCCTTCATTGACACGGAAGTATCAGCTAGAAAGGTATAAAACTTAAAGAATGAGATAGTACCTGTGAGGAAGAAATTTGATTGAAGCATACAATTAAAAATTGAAATTTGAATGATGGAGAGAGAGTTAAGTGATATTGTGAAGTTGACCTTAATTGACCTGAAATTGACCTTAAAAATTTTATTTATATATAAATTATATATATTACAATACCTATATATTATTGATTATTATGTATACAATATATTATTCTATAATCTTAAATGAAACTTTATTATTATATGATATTGTTTATTACGTTGATATTTATTAGTTTTTATATTTAATGTGGAAATTGGAATGTGGTCGGTCACCTCTAATTAAATGTAATTTCTGTTTAATTTTATTTTTATTATTGGTAAAATAAATAAATAATGAAGATAATCCAAGAGAAACTATATGTGTGGTTAATTAAAATTTAATGAATTCCAATTTAATAAATTCATTATTTCCTATACTTCCTTACTGGCTAATAAGTGTAAAATTAAAGCCGAAAGGGGGAAAAAAAAACATTATTTTCTATATATTATATTGTGCTAAATTCATTATTTTATATAACTATTTTGTTAATAATTTTTACAATCAAACAAACACTTACAAAGGGTTTATATACCCCTTTGTATATGGTGACTAAAATTTGTTTCAAGAGTTATAACATTAAATATTTGAAACTTATTGCAATCGGGCAGTACAAACCAAAGGAACGAAAATTAAGACAAAAAACTTAATTAATAAATTAAGAAATAGGAAAACTTTTTAACTCTGGGCGAATGAAATAATATAATTAAAAAAAATCTTGTGTACAACTCTCACAACACTTTCCATTACTCAAATTATTACAAAATTCTAACTTGTAAATTATCCATTGTGAGGCAGCACCGTCTGTAATGTAACACCAGTTTAAAGTTAAGCCTTACTCCATAGATCATCAGAGACATTTTCCGTGGTAGCCAGCTTCATTTTGTGGTCATCGACCGGTTTCGGGCGTTCGCCCATCTTCAAGATGCGTTTGTCAGACAATGTGATAACACAGAATTGCACAGAGCAAATTCAGTTTATACACTCATTATTACTTACTCCATAGATTGCTGAGAATCTTCAAAAATGAATTTTGCTGGAAAAATGTGTTAAATAAAAGTGACAGGTTAATATTCCAAGTTTGAACAAAATTCAACATTGCAATAGAAAAGAAAATTCACCAGGAGCGAACTAAGTTATTCCAGAGAAACTAGATGAAAGAAACTTAGAATAAAAAAAAAAATGTTGAACGTTTTAGAAATTTGTATGTTTCATTTTCTTCAAACTCAAAAAATAATTCACTGATTCCTTAAAAAAAAAACAGCTTTCTAACAACAATAATTTAATGATTATAAGCTGGCGGTTGGCAGAATATTAAGTGTGAGTAATGAAACGTATCTAATATGGTGATGCTTACAAATGGATAGTTGGATAGTCAAGGTAATGGAATTGAGAACCACCGACAAAGGGCACTGTAATTGACTGTTACTCAACATGATGTTAACACGAACATTATTCCTATATTGATTTCTTGTACTATAAATGAAACATGGGCATCTAATTAGAAATAAATTGTATGCTTAAGTTGGTTTTGCTAAATAAATAACTTTGTAAATTATATATAAATCTATTTATTATTGGTTTCATTTTATTTTTTCTTAATACTATGAGAGCAACTAGTGTGCTCTTAATACTAGTGTGCTAATGTCAACTTTGCGATACTGTTGCAATATTGTTTTGTTTAAGATCCTCTGAGAACAATGAAATATTCAAGCGTCTATCTCTTATTATTCAAATTTTATTCATTTATTCAGGGCTGATTAAAGTCAGTTTCTTACAGAAAAAGATTTGGGCTCCTTCAAAAGTTTGAATATTATATTTAAAAAAGAAACAATTTATTTTTTCAAACAGTTTCATGAAGTTTCACAAAGTTAAAAATAAAGCAAATTCTCTTTCCACGACGTGTCATAACATTGCGAATTTTGTTAATAAACTTATCTAAAGATTTTAACAGTTGTGATCCTTCAAGTATGGTGCATTCCACCTAATGCAATGATTTGCATTTATACTGTTATAAAATAGTGTTTGCTTTTTATAATTTTAAGGCGCATCAACAACTCTAATCATTGGCGCCCGACGCCCACTCAGTGCACTGCCGGCCTGCAGTCTGTGCTCTCTAGTTACAGACAATATTACCCATCACCAATAAGCTGTAATGCTCTCCTAGGAAGAGAAAATCTAAGAGCAGGGCTAGCACTTTGCTACTCCAGCGCACTACCACTGAGCTTAATCCCAACCCCCAAAAAAATAATATTTCTCCATACAACTGTCATAATTAAGTATGACTTAATAATACTATCATAAAGTCATACTATCATTATGATAGTATACTATCTTAAAGTATACTATCATAATTTAGTATTTAATTAATTTCTTTTAATAAAGATTTTACCACTAAAAATTGTTATTACAGACTTCGGATAAGGCTACTTTAAAATTATTGTATCTAATTTTCAATAGCATTGTAATGGAATCGTTTGATGTGTGATTCCTGATGTAGTAGATGTCTTGAAGAGGGCGGAAGTTATTTGAGAGATTTTGGAAGTTAGTGCTCGAATTATTAAACGGATTTTATAAAAATAAACTGTATTTGAACAATAATAAGAATGTTAGAAATGGTAACTAATAATTATAAAATACTTAGGAATAAATAGAAGTTAAATAATTAATAAATTAGAATGAGACTAAAATAACTGAACTAAAGTGCACCACTAAGAAATGATAAGTTTGAATATAACTGTGTATAGACGCGTAAACTGCCGCTCGTGTATATAGACGTGCTCGTTTGGTCGTAGATGAAATAATAATCGTATCGTCGTATAAGATATAATAATCCTCTCGTTGAGATATAATAAGATATAATAATCCATATCTTACCGAGAGTTTATATATTGGTGTTGGCCACACTCACACCAAGACATCTGTCTTAGTGTGCCACCTTGTGCGACCTTCGTAGTTTGCTGACCTTATTTAGGTCAGTGGCCAACCTTATCGGTGCTTGCTTTTAATGTACAGTATTGAAAAGGCTTTGTTGTTTGTTTGGCCGCGGCATTGTTTCGAAGCCACGCAGCTGGGTATTGCCACTAGTTGTAAATTATTCTTTTTTTGTTTGACATTGCTGTGACTTTGCCGATTCAATGACTTTGGCATGTCATTACAGCATCGTGATTTTGTGTACAATCTGCTTTCGCGGACCACCTAGTGTCGTACGTTCAGAGTCAAAGAATTTACGCATTTGGCCAGTTCTTTACATAAAATATTCCAATGATTAAAAAAAAAGTGAATTATTCTTGAACAAAAATAAAATAGTGGCACGTAGCACTAGAGCTCTCTACAACTAAGTTTCCTATTAGGCTAGCGTATGGAATATAGATTGTATTTGAACTATAAGCTTTAATGCGTGCTTGCAATCCTGAATATTTTCATGACATTCACCGCGTTATCATACTTTTTGTCCTCTACACCCAATTTACATCTGCCCCCAATTTATTTTTAAAAAAAACCCAACCCTGTTCTTCCAAATGCGAAGCAGTATGCTTTGCAATTGGTATAAATTGTAAAAATATATCTTTTATATCCCCCATTGGATTTTACATATCTTACCGTAAGTGTTAAGTTAACAACGTGGGTTATGTCTGGTGTAGAGTCAAGTATAAGGTTATAATATGTAGGAGTCTTAATTTCTTCATTTATAAAAGTTTTCTTATGGTAACAGTATTTATCGCCTTTCATTCGTTTGTGTTTGTTCGCCCAGTGTTGACGCATGATTGCTAGCATGCATGCTCGGTACAGTATATTATATATTTTGTGTAAGGGAACATGAAGGGCAATTGAGTATTCTACCTTATCGATTTTTTCCAATACGTTCGTTAATAGTTCTTAGATGCAGCTTAATGCGAAGTCTTCAGTTCTGTAACTAAATAAAAAGCGAATATCAGGCAGATGATTATAAGACAATGAGTAAATATTTTAAATTTAAATTTCAATTAAATTGAGATAACGAAGTAGTGTATATTACTGAGGGATGACCAGAGATCCTTCGTTATGGCATTAATTATAGATTCCTCAAACTATTACTAATTTGCACACTGTTGTCACTAAAAGTTATCTGGAAAAATTTGAAAATGTGATTGAGGAAGAGAGCTAGGTTATTTTCACGGATTAGATCGCGTTAAAAACCTTAAAGAATGGACATAGTGTGTCATTAATACATGATTTGCTTTCATGTGAATAACTAAAACGTGGAGAATTTAGGGAGCTTCTTTTTTTTTAACATTATTCAGTACCAGTAGGAAAAAAGCTTAAACTTAGATAGATGGACTTCTGCGAAGCAGAAATACTTTTCAGTTCGATAAATTGCTAAAAGAAATAAGGCTTAAAATGGATACACTGGAAATATGGAGTCCAGTGTTAAGGCCATGTATAAAAGGTATCTGTGGAAATAAAACTATGCGAACGAACGTATATATGGTAGGAATCGTTAATAAAGTTCCCTTAATCAGAAATATAATTTGCTGAAACGAACATACATGCATCTGGGACGTCTGTAAAGGTACGTCAATAGGCGAACAAATACTAACGAAAGAAAGGCGAAAAAAGGCAGTTAAAGGCGAATGAACGTCCACATTCAGCCAATTCTAGCAAAATAGTTGTTCGTTCGTGTGGAATGCAAACTTAACGATTTAATTTGTTTATACTGATTTTCTGTTAGTTTAGGTCAAAAACATTGTTCAGTCCTGGGAAGAAATTAGGTAGGTAAAATATGTTTAGTAAAGTTACCATCTGGTTGACGGGTCTTGATCGAAAATTTCGAGTCGAATACCTCTATTCTGTTCACCAATTTTCCTTCTAAAATTTGCTTTTACTTATTCTTGGTTACCTAAACCAGGAATGTCAAATGATAATGATGTATGATACATATGATTTCTTTCTATAGAAAATTTCAGAGAGAATTTATAATGATGCAAAATTCAGAAATTCTGAGGAGCAATTAGCAGATATGAAGTAGAGCGGACTGCGTAATCTGTACTTGAAGCGATTTTGATACCCCTGTACCAATTGAATCTAGAAGATATATCTTAAAATAATTTGTCTTTTTTTTTTTTAATTTTTACAAAATATTTAATACAAAAAATTAATTAAATATTTTTATTTTTGTTGTAGCGGTGAGGTGTGCGACACCACGAGTGCCACATAAGGGCCGACTAGTTGAAGATGAAAACGGTGGAGAATATGGTGTCGGTTCGGTTGTCCAGTTCTCCTGTGAACCGTCACATTTACTGCAAGGTGAAGGCAGTATTGTCTGCACTGATGCCGGCGTATGGTCACACCCGCCGCCACTATGTAAGTAATAATGTATTTTGTAACTATTCATTGTACAGTGAAATTTAGAATAGCCAGATTTTTGTTTAGTATCTACAGCTAATAATTATTTCGCATACATGTCTTAGTAACCCTCGAGGGAACTGGGGCAGGGGTGTTTGGGCCAAGAACCACGGGTAAGTTTCCCAGCATAATCCAGGCAGAAATATACGCCTCGATTATGAAATATCGGAATTAGGAGACTGAAATCCTTTCTAACAGCTAGGCAGCCATTGGAGCACTGTGCTCTAAATAGCTTTGAGAATGCCTAGGCAAAGTCAATGATCTGGGCTGGAAAAATAAAGTCACACTCTTTGGATGCCAGGGCATGTTGGCATTGAAGGGAAACGATATGACCGACGCTCTGGCAAAATAGGTGCCGGATCCCCACTCTTGAGGCCCGAATCCTTTTGTCGAGTCAGCGACCAGTCTCTCTTAGAGGAACTTAAGAAGCAGAAGTAGGTAAGAATCAGTTTCTTCAATAATTTTAATGCGTAATGAAACTGGATTTGGTGAATCGTCACGAGACTCAATGGCACATCTGAAATTTTCATATTCTTCGTGGAGACCATATTTATAATAACATAATAGTTAATTAATCGATATTCATTATTCAATGTGAGCATAGACATATCTTTTAATTTATCGACTATGTCAAAAAATTTACTAACATGTTCTCTTATATCAAATGTTACTTTTCATTTTACTTAAAGTAACTTGCTTCTTTAGTTTCATCTAGTTTTATTGTTGTTCCATTTACGTAATTCCATAGATCGTTTTTAATTAGTACTGCCTCAGTTTGGATCTTCTATGTGTCGAAATTTTCTCTGCCCAAAGGTTCAATTCTAATAGATGTTAAGCATGGATTGCAACCTTCTTTTTTCTTTATCACTTTTAAGAATTATATTTTTATTTCTCTGGGTCTATAACCATTGTTAGGTATGAAAAGAAAAGGAAAGAACCACGATTATATGAAGCTACATATTAAATGCAAAGTAACTTAGTACAAGTCATTACACGGGAACGGCACAGAGAGGGAAGAAGTTGGGAAGGTTATATTAATGGATGGGGAAAAATGAATTTCGATACATATAGGTTAATAATCGATAGTTTCAACAATTAATGTTAGAATAATTTAAATAAAATATATTTATTTCATTCTTTTCTTAATATATTTATTTCTATAATAATTTTAACAAGAAGGGCTTATTAGAAAATATTGCTAAATATAGATCAATTTTAATAAAAGAAAAATTAAAGATATGTTTATTAAAAATAATATAAATTTTAATAAGTTTGACAAATGTTTATTAATGAGAAAGCAAAGTGAAGAAGATGCACTATAAATCATTTACATCTTTATTACCCACAGCTTCCTATAACCATTTGTCTTTATTTCAGCATAGTTGACACAATGTTTCAATATAAAGGGTGTCTCAGATAAAGTGGTACTTTTTCTAGATCCCTGTTTATGGTATTTAAAAAAAAAGATTAGTATTACTCAGGCTCTCAAAAATATTTGGTTTAACAAATCGAAATAATAATATCTAGATACAACCTTATATTTATTTGCAAATTGTATTTCCTTATTTATTAATTAACACATAATGAAATATTATTATTCCAAACTTCATGTTTTCAAATTGTTCAGTATGTACGTAGTTTTATTTTCTCTAACTTAAAGTAAGAGGAAGTATTTTAACCGTGTCAAATTTTCGATATCGAGTTAACACCGGAAATATCCGTTTTGAGGTCCCCTGAGTCCAAAAAAGTAGTTTTTAGCAATTAGTCTGAGTGTGTGTGTGTGTGTATATGTATGTGGGTTGGGACTGCATATGTCAAAAACCAAAAATCACAGAATGTTCAAGCTTAATATTTCGTTAAAGTGCTACCAGGAGACTTGAAAATAAATTTTTCGTAAAAATCAACCGGAAGTGCCACTTTACTAAACACACACACACACACACTCACACCACATTTTCTAAAAACCACTTCTTTGGACTCAGTGGACCTCAAAACGTGTACTTCCGGTAAAAACTCGATATTAAAAATTTAACACGATTACAATACTTCTTTTTTTTTTAAATAGGATATGCACCACGACCTGAATGATCTATTGTGCCCCTGGAGCCTTCTCAGTGCACTGCCGGCCTCCAAACAGTTCTAGCTATAGACAACACTGTCCATCACCGAGCAGTGATCTCTAGAGGCTCCTAGAAAGTGAAAATCTAAGGGCATTAAGCTGGATGCGAACCTGTAGCCTGCGCTTTGCTAACCCCGCGCTACCACTGAGCTAATCTTTTCCTTGTTTCTACTAGGAGTAAGAGAAAGTAAAATGCGTAACTTTCAGATACTGTTGCGAGTGTCAAGGGCACAACCCAAATAGAGAGTTTAGGAGCAAGGATGGTTCTGCAGTGAAACCTAACGGATCCGAATCATTATAGATTCATAGGATCCGAAGAGCGTTACATTAAATGAATCAAATATAGTTACACCCCACCTAGGCCAGACTAAGAAGGGACAGTTCGATTCATATAAATAGTGCGAGAACAGTACAGTTTTACAACAGTTTAAGACGTGTTTATAATCAGTCAGCAAACTTCTCTCAACAGTCAGCCAGCCTCGTATATATATATATAATCTCACTACCTAACTACTATTGTAAAGTCCTTACAGTCTGTGTGTTCTTTTTCATTATTCAATGTTCAGAGTATATTCTAGTTATTTCTCTAAAATCCATTCTCTCTAATTCCCCTCTCCTTCCCATATCCATTATATTTGATTCATTTAATGTGCTTCTCCGGTCTTCGGATCCCATTACAATAGTATTATTTCTATGTCAATAAATAATAGCTCTTGTTGATAAAATTATAAATTATATATTTTCTAAATATATTAGGCATCGATTAATAAATTTGAACCGATCGACTTCACTTCTTTTCATTAAAAAAAAAAAAAAAAATTCAGAAATTAAACAAGAAAAAATCGGTGTCCTATTTGATAAAAGTCAGCTTATACCTGTTTGAAAAAAACGAAATGAATTTTGAAATGAAGAGGTGTGTTAAACTAAGTTGTAGGTAAAACTAATTGATTTTTTTTTAATAGTATATAAAAAATGTGAAAAATTGCTAAACCAATAAGTCTGAAACCCCTAATAATATTTTTTTTTAAACATATCCCCCTCCCCCATTGATTGAACAATTTTTTATTATTCAAATTATAACATGATTCATTTATATTGTTACAGGTTCACCAGTGTGCGATTATCCAGGTGAACCAGAAAATGGGCGAGTAATACCATTAAAATTTACTTATGAGCCAGGTGATAGATTAAAAGTTACCTGTTTTGATGGATTTGTAACTAGATTAGAGACTAAATTAGTATGTAGAAGTGATGGTACATGGAGTCAACCACTGCCAGAATGTAGAAATTACACAAGCGTTTAGCTTTCGTATCAAAAAGGTTTGGATACAATTCAATAAAGCAGCACGCATACTTAAAACACTTCTTCTTTTTTTCTTAGTGATTGGTGAAAATAAGAAATGAAAACAATTTATTAAAATAGTTTATTTAGACAAAGTCAAAAAAAAAGAAAAGAATTTTAACCTCAAGACAATTTGATTTTTTACAATAATTATCATTAGCTGTCTCATCTCTTATTTTGACCAACATAATAAAAAATAATAAATAATAAATAAAAAGCAACGCTTTATAAGAGAATGATAGGGGAAAATTTATAAATATTAAATGAAAAACAAGTTCACTGATGCTGGTAACATCTGATTATATTGTTAATAAAATTTTATAATAAATATATGCTGCCTTCTTTCAGTGACAAGTGATAAATTTATATTCATTGTCATCTTCGAAGATTCTTTATAAAATACATAAAGGTTATTATAATATAAGGTGGAAGGAAAGTTAAAAATAGAGCCATTTTTTATTAATTATTAATTTTTTTTTTTTATTAAATTAAGCAAGGACAATTTTTATTGTTTCAAAGACGTTTAGAAAAGACAGCACCGAAAAAAAAGTTCGTCGCTATAAAGAAAAATGTTTATTTTAATCACCACAATTACTGGAAGATTTATTATTGTATTATTTTAGCTAAGAATATTTCATTTGTAAAAGATTGCCTCATTTAAACTTTCATTATTAAATTTCTTCTGATTAATCTTTTAGCAAGATTTTGCTAAATTCTAATCTAGAATTAGATTAATAAGATTAATTTCATTTCTAATCTTTTAATAGCAAATATTGAAAGATCAAAATTTCTTGAGGTTCCTCCTTAAAATTAAATACAAATTTTCCTGATGAATTAATTCACTTCCATATCTTTTATAAAATTGTTATAGATTCAATTTACCAAATAATTATGATTCCATAAACTTTTCCATTAATGTATGTTGGCAATTACAAGTTTTTCTGAAAACTATGTTATCCAATATCGGCCTAAATAGATTAAATATGGCTTCAAAATTTTATGTGAATCCAAGTTATAATCTCACACAATTTCTTTCCTTTTCTCATATATTTTATATTTTTAAATTCCTATAATTTCTATATTCTTATAATTTACAACTTTTTTCAATCATCTATGGTCGCCTCTATATCATGGTCTTTTATATTGTTCTATGATATAGGAATATTAAGCTTTGACCAAACCATTGTAGTCTCTTTTCTGTGTAGCGCGAAAATATTGGCCTTATTGAATTTAATCAAAATTATTCATTGTATATTATGATTTTATCATTTTATATTAACTATTGGCTTCCCACTTATATGAAAATCCTCAGCGGGTTTTGGGCGGAGCTTTTGCTTAAGAAGACTGCCGAGTCGAGCGTTGGAATCGCATAGGCTTGTCAGATGTGCAATAATAGTGACGCGATCCTGCGGTAGTGATAAGAAATATGAATCGATAGTGTTGCTGATTGTGATAGGAAGATATTTTATTTTTATTACAACCCTCTAAAGAAAGAAAATCGTAAAAATGTTTAAGGTCTGATATATGTTGTGTAAACTACTTTAGTTTAGCTTATCTACACTTAAAACACATGTAAACTCTAACTCATCACCTCAACATCCACTCACATACATTGTTCACTTTACTGGAGACTATCTTTAGCATTTTATTTATTTTTACTATTTGTTTTTATTATATATATATATATATATATATATTTATTTATTTATTTATTTATTTATTTAACGAGAAAAGCATAATTGCGAGGAAATTAAATTACATATCTGAATCGAGAAACTATTCTTTATAAACTATATAGTGGTCGGATAATAATTTAGTTCAACATTATCTTGAGAGGCTTCTGGCTTTTTAAGCCGTCTAAGATATTACCGTGAAGAAAGGCGTTGGAATAGAGAATGATTATTATGATATGAGAATAAAGTACTTTGCAATTATTTGCATCGAAATACGTTTACTTCTGTAGCAAAGAGGTACTTCCTATTATGTACAAAATAAGAAGTGTTGGTTACTATTCGGAAGATATAAGACTTATAGGCTTTTGGTATAATGAAGTTTAGTATTGTTGCTTGAAACCCATATTCCAGAATTTGATGAGTGGTGTGTATTAAAACGTTTGTTTCTTAGTGATAAAATAGATTTTTTCCTGTTTTTGTTTTTTTAGTTGGCATTTAGTGACTTTTAAGCTGTATGTACGGAAAGCGGTCTACTTGTGGATGAGATTATAATCAGATCCGCAAAATCATGATCTCTAGTGATTATTGGGATTGTGAGACTTTTTGCTATAAATATTGACCATTTCTTACCAGTCAGCCAAGTATATACATATTATACTTATTGTATACTTATTGCTGCACATTACTAATGAGAACACATAATATTCACTGGAACAGCAATGGAACTAGTCTCTGCCTTCAAGGAACTAGAATGTCATTTCAAGATAGCGCAAGATTTTTTAATTGTTGGAAAAATTGTATTTTAGTTTAGGAGAGGACCCAGCAATAAGGGAACCACAAACCCCTTACGACATTCCACGAACATTTTGCATACTTTTCTTTCAGATGGGGATTGTATGTTTCGTAGATATAAATCTTCTCTTCGTCGATTTTCACACCCTGGTTAGGATCGTCGTTTCGAATCGGATGGTTGGACGGGTCGATGCATCAAAGCATCTTTGTCCTCTCTAAAAGCAACAATGCCGGCAAAGCTGCATATACCAACCGTGTCCGATGCACTGAACGTCAAAGCAGGTATATCCTCTTTCGGTGAGAAGCTCAGTAATTCTTACCCTCGGCGGATGACGAGGTGTCTGCAGGCTGTTTCCCAACAAGTGAGGTGGGTTTTCTGACTCTCTGCCGCATTTACGGCAGAGGAGTCCAAAATCTCCGATCGCCTGTCCTCCGGCATCGGGAACAAACCCTGAAGAGGGGCATAATTTATATTCAATTTGAGGGTCCAGTTCATTTTGAACCAGAGAGATGTACTGTTAGTAAAATATAAAATATAAAATAATACTTTAGGTTTTACTTTTTCTTGTAATTATTGAATTAAATATGTTTCATTTTAAAGAAGGCTACTTTTTACTACTCTTGCACCTCCTTACTACATAATTCCCACAGATTTGCACTAGTGAAACCGTTTCTTGAAATGATAGTGATAGTTATCTATTTTACATTTGACAAATTTGATGATAAACGAATGATTGAAGCCAATCAATCACCACACAAAATGAATCTGGCTAATATAGGAATAAATATCAGATTTGTCGCATACTGAGTTGCTAAACACGATCACTTCAATGAATGTTCAAATTTTTATTACAAGTAACAGAATTTAGAAATCATTATATTAAAAGAATGAAACAAAGTAAAAATAAATAAAAAAAAAGGAGAAAAAAAATTGATAGAATGAGGGGAAGGTCCAGATGCTGTGAAGCTTTTAGTTGTTAGACCAGAAAGTAGCCGTGGTTGTATTCACGTGAACTGTGTGAAACATGGCTCTGTCACAATGATATATTACCTTGCACCAAACAGGACACCCCTTAGTCACAATCTAGCATTCTTACCCATTTTAATAGCTTTTTTTCCTCTTTGGCCTATATTTTCCTACGTTTTATTATACTGTATTGAATTTTTTTGGCTCTCTTTAAATACATACATGTATGTATTTTTGCATAACGTTTATTCCATTTTATTTCATTTTTATCTTTAAACAAAAAAAAACTA
>JAAEAF010008749.1:0-22821 GCA_011037195.1 Triatoma infestans | reverse complement strand
GGGGACCCAGAAGATTAAACTGATTTTTGGAAATTGACGGAGTGCTAGGAGCTTGCTCCACCTCTGTCGCGGGTTGACTCGGTATTGCAGTACCTCCGAGAACGGCCCACCTAATTAACATGAAAAAAAATTGAAGCTGAATCTGTCTTTACGGCAGTTGTTGTACGCGTAAATTATGAATTCAATCCCCCACAGTCCGTTGCACGCTACGAGAAACGTTCGTTTTCTTACTTTTAGTAGTTTTGTAATCGTGTTATTATTTTTTCGATAGTGAGATTTTATTGGAAATATTACTTTTAACGTCCCCTCAGCCAGAAAATGTACTTCTAGCAAATGGTCTGTGCGTTGTTTCCCTCCTCACCATGAAAGTGGGGGGGAATACACGGTCAGAGATATTTGGTACTGCACTGACTAGATTTTTATACGAGAGAAGTAAGTTGTCAGTATTTTCATTGACAATTGCGCCAGTGAACACTGCCCTCTGTCCACACGTGCAGATAGACGAGCAGTGCCAGTGGTGTTTCTTAACATTATTTTCGTATATGCAAAAATGACGGCCTGGCAAGCACACAAGCCGTTGCAGTTGTGCATTATTTTTACTTTTAAGCTATGAAGACAACGAAAAAAAAACAAAATGGTCCGTGAAAAGAAGGAGACGGGTATGGTTTCGAGAGTGGATTGCGAAAAGAGGGAGAAATGGAATTTTCGGAAATCTATTCATGCAAGTGCGAAGTAAAGACTGGCGATATACAAACTACGGACTATTATAGTGCGTCTTTCTTCAAGAATAATACTTTTAACGATCATTATATTCTATAATAAATTGCTAATCTGTTTAGTACCATGAAATCTCACGCGAAATAGATTCTTGATTGGTTATGAAGATAATAATGCCTTTTACGTTACCTATCAGTAGCGGCTCTGATTTGTACGTTCAACATTTTTTTTTAAATTACTTACATTACCAATCATTATTAGCAGCTTGGGTAGATAGAAACCATGAAGTAAGCCAGGAGCCAAGAGCCAGCTAAAAAAACTTGCATCCCTGTACAATTCAATATGTCCTTAACAATAAATCTGTCACTGTGCACCCAGAGAAGAACTGAAAGAAAGAGATGTACCAATTGAGTTCGAAAATTAAGTGGTTAATTTAATGGAAATTTTTATTATCTAAATAAATAATTGTTTCGGTTCAAAAGAAATGTCAATGAGTTAGCATGGATTCTTTGCTGGGTCTTAAATCTTGGCGATGTTTTATGTACAAATACCAACATCAAATTTTTATAAATACACAAATAATATATAAAATCCACACATTGGCACAGGCACATCACATCACAAAAAATAACGAATATGTGCAATGTGGAATGTGCAAGTTATTTAACTTGGGTTAAGATCGGGTAAGTTCGTTCAGCGTTCAACGCACTAATAACCCCCACGATTATTTTAAAATATTTCCTAACATATGACTGGTTCCAAAGAACAATTACACTGAAGCAATTGTAATATCTAATTACAATTACTGCATTCGTTTTAAGTAATTGCAATTAATTCTTTCAATTACTGTAAATGTAATTGTAATTACAATGACAATTACCAGTAATTCAATTACAATTACATGTACTTGTAGCTGCAGTAATAGAATTATAAATACAAATAAAAAAAGAAGTGAGTAATTGAACATAGTAAACTCTGCCATATTTCCACTCAATAATTTCTTGGATTAAATAAATTTGATCTCCCAATTATCATTAACAATTGGCAGAAATTTCAAGCGAATTCAGTCTCTCAAATTTTATACCAAAGAAGATTAAACAACTGTACCAAAAAAAAAAAAATTTAAACCCTTGGAATTTTTTGTCAAATTTTTAATTGTAATTGGAAGATCATTGTTGAGTGTAGACAAGGCTAGGTTTCCTACAGATTCATTTGGTGGATCGACGATCTCTAAATTTAATTTAGTCTCCTGAGAAGGAGAAGGCTTCTACACTGAGAAGGCTCCGGAAGCCAATGACCATAGATGTAGAAGCGCCCTAAATTAAAAAAAAAAGAAGAAGCATTTTACAATAAATATTTCTCAGTAGAAATTACGTTGTTAATGTAAGTAAATTTATTTCTTATGAGTCAGAATTTAATAAATAAAAAATATTACCTAACATATGACTTTTTTCCTTTCTTTTTTTACCGTTGACTAATATCTAATTACTTTTTTTAGTGCCATTTCGGCGTTAATAATTGCAATTACCAATTACAATTATATGTAATTGTAATTATATTTCTGCAATTTCAAATTACAGTGATTGGTAAGTAATCGTAATTGTAATTGAAATTACGTTTTGCCTAGCTCTGGTTTATTTGGAACAATTTTCATCTAGATATTAATACATATTGTAAAATTTTGGGAACCAGCTAACATATTACTCGCAAAATTTGTGTGGCATCTTTTGTGTCTAAAGGACAAAACAGACTTTAAAAGAGCTGCCAAAATAAAAAGTGAATTGATAAAACCAGATAAATTCAACTGCTCATCGGTTTAGCTCAAACTGATTTTTGTTTGCCTTATTACGATAGTTGATTGAAAATTGTCGCTGAAATGGGCACATGTTGGCCACTTAACGTTTGAGTTCCATCCCCTAGCGTAGTTTATAAAAATGATTACTTAACACTATTGAAACCATGTACAATACAATTAGAGATTTGAGCTGCTCAAGAAGAATATAATTTTTAAAAAAAACATTGATTCGAATAGATAATATTAATGTTGTATAAAAATAAACTGATTATATGAAGTAAATCAATTCTATTGCTTATAATTTGTAATCATTTGAACCCTGATTACGGTAAGTGGATTTATTCTTGGTTTCAAGCATGTAAAATTCCTATATGACAAAGTTGGTTTAAATCCTCTTGTATTATACAATTAATAGTTACACTTCTTACAATTATTGATCTCTCATTTTCACTTTCCTACATTTATCGCTAGTTCTTTAGTTTCAGTACTAACATCGGTTCATAACGAATTGTAATAACATGGAGGGTGCCCCAATTTCTTCGGAATAGTAAATTTCTCAAAAACATTCCCTACATTCAAAGACGTTGCTGCTATCTAGGAGCGCATGTTCGAAGTAAGGTGATTGTAAGTTTTGTCTTTTATCAATATTTTGTTGTTTAGTGCATTATTATTCTTTTTTTTAACTAAATATTTAAATAAATACATTGGTGTAAAGTATAATAGTAGCTAATTTTGTTCTGAATTAAAGTTTAAATTTAAACAATTTTTTTGTTCGTTTAAGTTCAATAAAACAAGCTATAATTAACTTAAGAAGAATATAATTTACAGTTAATTTTTACTGGTAAAACTAATTTAATGTTTAGGGATGTAAGTTTGTTTTCAATAACTTCAGTGTAGGTAATTTAAAAAAGAATTTTTGGAGTTTACACTCCCGTTGGGTGACATTGTTCACGCCATCTATACCTGGCTTGGAATATTACAGTACCTTATCGCTTCTCGGCCTTTTGGCTAAGATCAAAGTGTAGTATCTGTTCTTATCAGCTTAATCTCTGGTACGGTCTCCATAGGGGACCCAGAAGATTAAACTGATTTTTGGAAATTGACGGAGTGCTAGGAGCTTGCTCCACCTCTGTCGCGGGTTGACTCGGTATTGCAGTACCTCCGAGAACGGCCCACCTAATTAACATGAAAAAAAATTGAAGCTGAATCTGTCTTTACGGCAGTTGTTGTACGCGTAAATTATGAATTCAATCCCCCACAGTCCGTTGCACGCTACGAGAAACGTTCGTTTTCTTACTTTTAGTAGTTTTGTAATCGTGTTATTATTTTTTCGATAGTGAGATTTTATTGGAAATATCACTTTTAACGTCCCCTCAGCCAGAAAATGTACTTCTAGCAAATGGTCTGTGCGTTGTTTCCCTCCTCACCATGAAAGTGGGGGGGAATACACGGTCAGAGATATTTGGTACTGCACTGACTAGATTTTTATACGAGAGAAGTAAGTTGTCAGTATTTTCATTGACAATTGCGCCAGTGAACACTGCCCTCTGTCCACACGTGCAGATAGACGAGCAGTGCCAGTGGTGTTTCTTAACATTATTTTCGTATATGCAAAAATGACGGCCTTGCAAGCACACAAGCCGTTGCAGTTGTGCATTATTTTTACTTTTAAGCTATGAAGACAACGAAAAAAAAACAAAATGGTCCGTGAAAAGAAGGAGACGGGTATGGTTTCGAGAGTGGATTGCGAAAAGAGGGAGAAATGGAATTTTCGGAAATCTATTCATGCAAGTGCGAAGTAAAGACTGGCGATATACAAACTACGGACTATTATAGTGCGTCTTTCTTCAAGAATAATACTTTTAACGATCATTATATTCTATAATAAATTGCTAATCTGTTTAGTACCATGAAATCTCACGCGAAATAGATTCTTGATTGGTTATGAAGATAATAATGCCTTTTACGTTACCTATCAGTAGCGGCTCTGATTTGTACGTTCAACATTTTTTTTTAAATTACTTACATTACCAATCATTATTAGCAGCTTGGGTAGATAGAAACCATGAAGTAAGCCAGGAGCCAAGAGCCAGCTAAAAACTTGCATCCCTGTACAATTCAATATGTCCTTAACAATAAATCTGTCACTGTGCACCCAGAGAAGAACTGAAAAAAAGAGATGTACCAATTGAGTTCGAAAATTAAGTGGTTAATTTAATGGAAATTTTTATTATCTAAATAAATAATTGTTTCGGTTCAAAGGAAATGTCAATGAGTTAGCATGGATTCTTTGCTGGGTCTTATATTTTAGTGTTGTTTTATGTACAAATACCAACATCAAATTTTTATAAATACACAAATAATATATAAAATCCACGCATTGGCACAGGCACATCACATCACAAAAAATAACGAATATGTGCAATGTGGAATGTGCAAGTTATTTAACTTGGGGTAAGATCGGGTAAGTTCGTTCAGCGTTCAACGCACTAATAACCCCACTGTTATTTTAAAATATTTCCTAACCTATGACTGGTTCCAAAGAACAATTACACTGAAGTAATTGTAATACCCAATTACAATTACTGTATAAAGTTTTAAGTAATTGCAATTAATTCTTTCAATTACTGTAAATGTAATTGTAATTACAATGACAATTACCAGTAATTCAATTACAATTGCATGTACTTGTAGCTGCAGTAATAGAATTATAAATACAAATAAAAAAAAAGTGAGTAATTGAACATAAGTAAACTCTGCCACATTTCCGCTCAACAATCTCTTGGATTAAATAAATTTGAGTCTCCCAATTATGATTAACAATTGGCAAAAATTTCTAGAGGATTCAGTCTCTCAAATTTTATGCCAAAAATGATTAAAAAACTGTACCAAAAAAAAAATTTAGAAGCTCGAAATTTTTTGTCAAATTTTTAATTATAATTGGAAGATGGAATTTTTTTGACCCAAGATATTGTTGAGTGTAGACAAGGTCGGCTTTCCTAAAGATTCATTTGGCGGATCGACGATCATTAAATTTAATTTGGGCTCCTGAGAAGGAGAATGCTTCTGCACTGAGAAGGCTCCGGAAGCCAATGACCATAGATGTAGAAGCAGTGCCAGTGGTGTTTCTTAACATTATTTTCATATATGCAAAAATGACGCTTTGCAAGCACACAACGCCGTTGCGCAGTATTTTTACTTTTAGACTATGAAGACAACGAAAAGAAAACAAAATGTGTCTGTGAAAAGATTGCGACGGTTATGGGTTCGTGAGTGGATTGCGAAAAGAGAGAGAAATGGAATTTTCTGAAATCTATTCATGGAAGTGCGAAGTGAAGACCGGCGATATAAAAAAATTTTGTTCGGATGTTTGCTGCAAACTTTGATTTTTTACTACCACTACTGAATCCGCTTATCCAGAGGAAAGACATACTAATTCGTAAATCCATTTCTTCAGCGGAGAGACTGGCAATTACTAATTATTTAACAAACTCTTAATTGTCAATTAGTTTTGACATTTTTTTTTTACATATTCGACTATTTACAGAGGACAATTTCCACTCTTCAATGTATTTGTTCAGTACGCCAGTGTGCACTGTTTCTCAAATAATCTCGAAAGCGTGCACTACAATATGTAGTACGCTGAAGAATGAATATTTACAAGTAAGAAGATTATGGGCATCTCACAGTCTTTAACAAGCACGTTAATAGAATTAAGTCTCTTTTGGAGCAGATAAAATGCATTACAGTGGACCTAATAGTAGTTTTTGTACATGTATTATCTTATGATATAATCATGACGCGCCCTTGGTTCTCGACTGACCTATTAATAACTGCAAGAGATCTCGAGGAATGGTCAATAAAATTTACACTTTTTTTAAAACTTTTCAAACGTTTCGACAAATTTATTGTCTTCTTCAGGGATAAAATTAAAAAAATGTTAATCGGGGTTACACATAATTTTCATTAGACACACTAAACACAAAATATATACTAAACAAAACTTGATGTGACAAAAAGTTTCTTATATAATATAATGGATATAAATGAATATAAAATACATATAAATGTTTGTGTCTAATGAAAATTATATGTAACCCCGATTACATTTTTTTTAATTTTATCACTGAAGAAGACAATAAATTTGTCGAAACCTTGGAAAAGTTCAAAGAAAGTATAATTTTTATAGGCCGCTGCTCCAGATCTCTTGCAGTTTATTTATTTATTTATTTATTTATTTACATTAACGGGCAACATAACCTTTTTATAAATGATTGCTTACACGAAATACAACTAAACAACCATAATACATCTATTATAAACTACAAATAAGCAAAAACATGCAAAAAAAATACTTTAAGAATATTACACAGGTAACAAAAGGTAGAAACACTGAATCGAAACAAAATAAAATAAAATCATGATAATCCAATTATAACTCAAATCATTTTAGCTGATGTATTGAATAAGTCAATGTTAAAGAGATTAACATGTCTTAAAATTCTTAAAAGTGGTGAATGATATAAATAATTGGTTTGTGCAAAGTTTATTGAAAATAGATTATTGTGTCTGGTCTGAATAGAAGGTATGTTGAAATAAATTTCATTTACAAGATATGGACAGTCTATAAAGTTATTTAGAAGTTTGTACAAAAATAATATATCATTAATTATACGTCTGTTTTCTAATGAAGAAATTACAAACCTACCATAAATTTCATTGTAAGGAATGTTATTGTAGTCATAGCCTAAACGTACACCAATCGTCCTTATTAATCTTTTCTGAATGTTCTCTAATCTGTTGATATAACATTTCTGATATGGAGACCAGATAATAGAGTTGTATTCTAGAATGGGGCGTACAATGGAATTGAAAAGGGTGACTATAACAGAAACATCATAAAAATCTCTAGTAGTTCTAGAAATAAAACCTAGTAACTTAGAAGCTTTCTTACAAACGTGTTCAAAATGGATTTGAAAGGTTAAATTTGGATTCATGATAATACCAAGATCTTTAATATAAGTAGGTCTATGGAGTAAATGATCTGCCAACTTATAATCAAATAAAACTGGAGAATATTTACGATGGAAAGTGATAACGCAACATTTCATTAAATTGAGGAGCATACCGTTGTTGTTACACCAATTAAAAAGAGCATGTAGTGAACTCTGGAGAATTGTACAATCATTCACTGAACTAATAGGGAAAAATATTTTTAGATCATCGGCATATAACAAAAACTTAACCTGAAGAAGTTGAGATTTGATGTCATTTATATACAAATTAAAAAGAAGAGGACCTAAATGGGACCCTTGTGGGACACCGGAAGGAATTAAAACTTCCTTAGAAAAGGAATTTTGTATTTTTACTACCTGCCTTCGGTTAATCAAATAACTTGTAAACCATGATAATAACGGATCCCTGAATCCGTAACCTCTCAATTTGGCAATAAGATTAAGATGGTTTACTTTATCAAATGCTTTACTGAAGTCGGTGTAAATGACATCCATTTGTTTACCAGCTTTAAGAGAATCTAAGACATTATTTTGAAAGTTTAACAGATTAGTAAGAGTAGACCTACCTTGTAGAAAACCATGCTGTTCAGGAATGAAGATGTTTTTTAATAAAAATCTAAGTTTATCGATTAACAAAGATTCAAATACTTTAGCTAATGTCGACTGAATAGTAATAGGCCTATAGTTAGTTATATCAGTTTTATCACCATCTTTGAAAATGGGTACAATAAAACTGAGTTTTAGACAATCTGGATAGATTCCACGAGAAAGTGATAAGTTAAACATATGTGTAATTGGAGAAGCTAAGACCACAGCGCAAAATTTCAATACGGAGGCTGGTATACTATCAGGACCTACACCTTTATTAATGTCCAGAGAATTTAGCTTTTTAAAGACATCATCAACTGTAAATGAGAGAGAGTTTATAGTGTGGCAAGAATTAAAATCATATGAAGGAATATTTAGTTCGGTTGTAGTATAAACACTACCAAAATAATTAGAAAAACAATTAGAGATGTCATTAGGATTATCAAAAGTTTGATCATTATGTCTCATCTGAGTGGGAAGCATATTACATTTCTTTAATGTGTTTACAAATGTCCAAAAATATTTTACATCAGACGATATACTCTTTTCAACACTGGTGATGTAATTTTTATAATCAATTTTTGCCAAAGATTTACATTTTTTGCGATAAAAGGAAAAACTTTGATAATGCGATAATAATCCTGTTTGCTTATAAAGCTTATGATATTTTTTCTTACCAGATATAAGATTTTTATACTTAACAGAGCACCAACGAGGAAATGTAGAAGAAATAATTCTTTTAGAAGGAGTAGTTGTAATTATTGCACTTTTAACTATATGACTAAATCGCAAAAAAAGAGAGTCAATATCCATTCCACAATCATAAATAAGTTCATTCCAATTTGAATTGCTTAATATAGAAAAAAGATCAGAATAATTGCACGATTTATAATCTAATATCTCATAATTCGTATTAGAAAGATGTATATCACTGTTTACATTGAATGTCATTATTAAACATGGATGGTACCCTTCTGCTTTAAAAAGAGGATTGGTAGTAGTTTCCACAGTGAGATCAGGAACAGAGGAGAAAACAAGGTCCAGTAGTTCTTGTCGTGAATTAAAGATATAATTTACTTGTTGCAACCCTAGAAAGTTGAATGTATCCATGACAATTTGAACAGGAACAGCTCTAGCCGGTAAAGGTGAAACTAATTGGTGATTGCTCTGGTGAAGAAAACTAGGAAGATTATAATCGCCAACAACTAATATGCTTGAGAAATTCCTATTGGAAGTAATTATATTTTCAACCGCCAGACAATGATTAGAGTAGGCATCTGGGCTAGAATTAGGGGGTAAATAAACACCTGCTATTAAGATATTAGATTTTCCAAGACGGATATTCACAAATAAGTGCTCAATATTGCAAAAGGAAGTTGTGAGAGAGCAAGATGATAAATTATTTTTCACTGCAATTAAAACTCCCCCTCCACTTTTCTTATGACTTGTCAGCTGGTCTCTGCCTTTTCTATAAATAGTGTACTGATTTAGTCCTAATTCTGTGGATGCAATGGATGAATTCAAATTTGTTTCTGTTAGAACCAGAATATCATAGTCTATGGAGGCAGAATTAATTATTAGATCAGTAAGTTTCGTCCGTAAACCCCGAACATTTTGATAATAAACAGTTAGTTGCCTGTTAATTAGTTTTTTGAATGTCGAACTGGCACAATTTTAGGTAGACAGTTCATATATTTAATAGTCAAGTCTTTTTCACCATTATCAATTCTATTATTAAGTTCAGCTCGCAATTTCTTCAGATATTCTCTTTCAGAAGGAGTACGATCTTTCGAAACTGAAAAATCTAGTTCTTTATTTTTAAGACGATAGTCATTAGCTTGATTGAGAAAATAAATGGCTTCACGATCGGTCGAAAAAATCAATTTAACAGGCCTTATTTTATTTAAAACTGGCTTACCTAATCGAAAAAACTTAATGTCATCTACTGTGGCAGATGATGAAACTAAATCCAAAACTCGTTTGATATGGTCTTTATCATTTTGTATTTTATCATCACTATTTGTTGAGCATATTTCAGGAATGTTATATAAGATAACGTTTCTGTTTCTCCGTTGTCTATCATTAAGTTCTGCAATAATGTCTTCCATGAGGTTATCCCTACTAACCTTCATTTGTTTATATTCAACTCTAATAAGTTCAAGTTCTTTTTTCAGTTCAGTAATAACTTGTTTTAATTCACTAGAATCTTTTTTCAAAGAATTAAAACAATTATCGCAATGAAATATGATTTTTCTATTAGGACGTTTTAATTGTTTTTCTTCAGCACTGCTAAGAGATCCACAGTTACCATGTAGTGGTAAAAGTAATCACATTTAACGACTTCATCCAACACAACAACCTCATCACAGTATAAACACTTATTAATAATAGGCATTTTGGTAATAAAATAATGCGGTTAGCACACAAATATCATAAAAGATATCTTAAAAAAGTAAGAGCAACAAAACAGAGAAGTTAACAGCAAGAAGTTATCAATTATTATATTTTTCAAACGTTTACTCTTCAGTTTAATTACATATGGATATATTTTTCTATTCTATGTTACTTTATTTTACATTTTTCTCATTTTTTAAACACTGTTTTACTTTTTCCAAGCTTTGTTTACAATTCAACACCTATTTGCATGTTTCTCAATTAACTTCTGTTCCCTATTTGGTTCCTTTCTAACCCTCCCCCCAACACCATTAATGTCACACACATATATTAAACACTTACAAAATTAACGGTTAACGGTCATTTTGCTCTCAGTGACAAGGATGTGCTAAAGACTTACATAAAAGGCCAATCTGAAAACTGTTAAGTTGTGTGAGGGTCAGCTTATCGATTAGGTCAGGTACATAAATAAACCTTTTATTACTATCAATTGGGACACTATAAGCTTTGTATATAAACATATTTTATACAAATCACAAAATTTGTGCAGGTATAGGAATGGTTCAGGACTAGGAAAAATGAGTTAATAAGTTAAAAAATAAATTAATTAAAATTTTTAATTTAGAAAATATTGATCATTTCAGAAATAATTCCCATAAATTGAAATTATTGAATAATTGTAATTATCAAATAGAAGCTCATTTATCCTGGTGATCGTTCACAAAAATAAAAAGCGAGACGCGCCGAGCAACATACATTAAGGTGGTGTGGAAATTGTTGTGAAGCGCAAAGAAAAAAAATGAATTAATTATTTAAATATTTTCAATAGGTGTAATGAGAGGAGCCAAGTGTAATTCGATACTATCGATATAATGGATTGCATTTAACTGTGATCGAAGGGTGGTAGTTGAGAGGGGACTATAGAACAGTGTCCGCCATGACAGCCACACGAAACTCACAATTGCTTAAAAGTATATTGAAATCCGTGACAGTTTTTTATAATTCTTAGGAGCTTCTACAAATTTGCCTTTCATTTGAATATAGAAACTTAAATATTGTAATTAGCGAACTTTAAACCGAATAATTGACCTTGATTTGCTAAATGTGCTGGTTAGGTTAGGGCCAGAGGTTTGATCGTATTCAAGAGTCTACCTTCCACAATTACACAATATGAATGCAATAAAAACCCAATAAATTTAGTAATTATAAATCAGTTTATAGTTTGTGGTTTCATTATTTTAATTTATAAATTATGGAAAGCTTCACCAAACAGTTACGAAAACATTTAGAAACAATATATTCGGTTCATTACCATTTTCCAGTAAAATTATTGCAGAGGAAATTCTCTTTCAACAAGAATGATGTATCAGTAAGTAAATTTTATTTAAGGTTATTTTTTTATCTTTTATTTTAGCAGTTTATGAATTAAGTTTGTTAATTTAAAAAATATTTTATTTACATAGCAATGGTATAAAACGTTAGGTGTTCCCGACAATAGTGATCAAGATACAGTTAGAGTAGCTTATATTCATTTGGTTAAACGATTTCATCCTGATAGTAAAAGTTCTGAAGCTGACGTTAACAAGTTTCAAGAAGTAAATTAACTTTGATTAATGATACCTTATTCTTAAAAAAAAAAAAAAATATGAAGCTAATTTTAAGCTGTCCTAGATAGAGAGAGCTTATAGAAATCTTCAAGATAAATTTTGTAGAGAACGTTACAATAATGAGTGTGAAGGTGAATATGGGTTATATTATAATGAAAAAACTGACGATGAACCAATTGATGTAAGTATTCAGAGGATTTTTTCTTTCAGTTTGTTTTTGTTTAAAAATTAAGTATACAATGTTTACCATAATTGCAGCACACAGCTCCACAACATAGGCAGTATTTAAGTTATGAAGGGATTGGTTCAGGTACACCTTTTCAGCGTCAAAAACAACATGCCAAACATAGGGCAGCCAAAGCCATGGAAAATGTTACTAATTTCAGAATAAATAAAATTCAAGATGTTAGCAATAAAGCATTAACATTAAAGGAAAGTAGGAAGAAAGCTAAAGACATAAAAACTAAGTAAGTTTATATTATAATAAATATAATTTTAGTTTAATTTATAGCGGGTCAATATCTATGGACATAAGCGCCCGGAATCGGCCTGTTCGGACAGTGTACTTTCGTTAACTGAACTGTAGAGGCTTCTAGAAAGAGAAAATCTAAGGGCAACCAAAACAGGGAAACCCTTGTGTGTGTTCAGCGCGCTATCGAAGTTTATATTATTGTCCCAAATTAGTTGTAACATTTGTATTTATGTATTCTAGGGCTGATTATTAATACGGTAAGTTTCATTTGAAGTATATTGTTTGGAAAAGAGAGCTTATCGTGCCATAAATCCGCCTAAATTAATCTTGCATAGAATCTTCCAGGAGAGAAAAGGATTTAGATGAAGAAAATAAACTTAAGTGATTGCGGTTTTGCCTTCAGCACGTTCGCGTTCATGGCAACTTTAGTAATTAAAAAAGAATTTGTAAAAGGCGGGTGAAATTTTCAGCTTAAATGTCAACCTCCAAAACAGTCCTTAGGTTTAGACTTGAATGAACTGTATCTTGGATTCAATGCAATTCACTCTTCATAACATCAAATGTCAACAAACACAGATAAATTAATTGATTCAGTGAAAATGGCTTATTAAAAAATAAAAAGAGTAAAATTGTATATTTTTTTAAAAATCGTGCCTGTATATTTTACTATTGGACTTTTGCTAATACGCGATTGTAAACAAAAGTAAATAAATTCATATTCAATAATATTCAGATTGAATGACATCCGTTACAGACTGTTGTCTACACATTTAGAGCAGGTTACTGTTTTGAAATTAAATTCTTCTTTAGTTTATTTTATTTAGTTTAAGTTAATTAATTATGTATTGTTCCATAATAGGTATTTAATTTTTAAAGAAACGATTAATTAATTTTTAATTTTTTCCCCATGGAAAAGACGAAAGCATGGGAATTTGATTTTGTAAATTCATCAAAAACATTAATTTGAATTTATCCATACGAAAAACATATTTTTTTTCTTTTTATTTCTACATGTTCAATAAATTTTAAAAATATAAAGATCTTCTTCTTCTTCTTCTTCTTCTTTGTTGCTTTACAGCCCTTTATTGAGCCTTAGCCAGTCATCTCTATCAGTTGCTGCAGCTTTCCAATTCCGCGCATTCAGCAAAACTCTGGAATCTTCTCCTGTACCATCAACCCATCTCAGTTTGGGTCAGCCCACTCTTCTCGTGCGGTCAAGTCTTTCTTCCAAGACCTTTTTAGGCACCTCATATTCTGCCATCCTTGCAACATGCCCTGCCCATCGCAGCCTAGTGAGCCTAATTATTTTAACTATATCTGGCTCGCCATACATGTTCAGTATCTCCATATTGGTTCTTCTTCTCCAGCTTTGGGCCTCCCTAACTGGTCCGAAGATCCTTCTTAAAATTCTTCTTTCGAATGTTGAAAAGATACTCTCGTCACTCTTGGAGATTGTCCATGTTTCAGACCCATAGATAAGCACTGTGCGGATCAGAGTTTTGTACAACAGGATCTTCGTGTTTCTAGAAACAAGACGGCTTTTTATATGGCGGTTTAGTCCGAAGCAGCATCCATTAGCCGCCATCACTCTGTTTCTTATCTCTTCGGACACGTTATTGATTCCAGTAATCAGCGAACCTAAGTAGCAAAACCTATCCACTTGCTCAAAACTATAATCGCCTATTGCTATAGACTGTGCTAAAGCCAAGGTTGTCGCTCCACCAGCATGCATATATTTCGTTTTGCCTGGTTCACCTCCAGCCCGAGCTTCTTAGCCGCCCTTTCCATATCGAGAAATGCATTCTTCATGGAGTCGAACGATCTCCCGATGATATCGATGTCGTCAGCATAAGCAAGTATCTAGACAGACTTATGGAATATCGTTCCACTTGTCTGTATCCCAGAATCCCGCACTACCTTTTCGAGGGCCAGATTAAACAACAGACATGCCAATGCATCTCCTTGTCTCCACCTTTGCGCGTGCTGAAGCTGGATGAGTGGTGTCCTTTTATACGCTCAACGCACTCCGCTCCTTCCATCGTGAGTCTAAAAAGACGAACAAGTTTAGGCGGAATACGCATTTCCAACATGGCCTTATGCAGCTCTTCTCGCTTGGTGCTGTCATACGTTGCTTTGAAATCTACGAAAATTTATTCATCTAAATTTTCCATTTCTTTTCACTCTTGTTTATTGTTTTCAATGAAAAATTAGGCAAAAACGTATCAACTGGAAAATCTCAGCATGCTTATCTCATATAAAACTGCTCGGAAGACGTGTCACTTCGAGAATCAACAATTTCGTTTCTTTGTCAATAAATGAAATTGAGTTTCATTTCTGATAGAAAAATTTTCTGCGCTCATCGAATAACCCGTTATTTATGATAGATTTATTTTGTCTCAAAAAAAAAACATGGTGTGATTTTTGATCGTTTCACTAGAAAAATAAAAGTCCCATCTTAATATAAATTAAACAAAATATTTCTAAAGACGAAAAAAAACCTAGTCGTGATATGACTTTTTACAAAATTTAAATAATTATTGATTTCAATCACTGATTCGGGGACAAGAGTAAATAAATCAAATGTAACAACTAATTTGGGATGGAGTATTATTATTATAAATGTTTTATTAGATAATAATAATTTTACATATTTTATTTTTACATTCATTTAGCGCCTTGATCAAATGATCGTCAGGCGAGTTCCGCACTTCTCTTTTATTATTTAAATTTAACACTATTACAATAATTGCAAGTTAACAATTGTTTCCATAGAATATAGATTTCCCCATTAATAAATCAACACTTAATAATATAGATGCCAACAATGCCAATATGGATTAAACAATCAATAAAATTAAACAAACCAATAATAATCATATACTGATATAATATAGAGATAGTATTGGGATGGAGTATAAGAATATTGATAGTGGAACAAATCTGACGTAATATAAGTGAAAAAAAAATCAATTCACAATTTCAGTCCATTGTACGGTTCCAATAACTGGCGAGTGTTAAGGGACCCACACATTTATTAATAATCCCAAGTTTTTATGAATATTTGTCAAACTTAACTGTGAAAATTCCAGTTAGAAAAAGTCGTTCACACAAGTTTTTTACCATTTTGTTTTTAGGTTTGGTATGGATAGACTTGTGGAAGATTTAATTCAAGAATCAATGAGTAAAGGAGAATTTGATAATCTTCCAGGGAAGGGAAAACCTCTTAAAAACCTTCAAAGAACTCATAATCCATATGTAGATTTTGTCACACATAAAATGAATGAGGTTACTGATTTAACTTGTCATAAAAAAGATTTTTTTTTGTTTTGTTTGTTTCTGCTGTGAGATTGAATCAAATTACAAATTAGACAGATTTATCTGAAAATATTTAGGTATAGGAAATTCTTTGCAAAATTGTTTGAATTTCTTTAGTAGATAGTTATTTTCTTCTACCGCAGAAAGAAAAAGTTACATTTTCTTACAGGGAAAGATTCCGGGGGGTGCGGGACCTAATGTGACCTTAGGCCATAGTTGAATTTTACTGTTTTTAATCGAATATATGAATTCTGGATAATTTATTTAGATTTTTTGTTTTGTTTACTATTGTTGTATATGATAGGTTATCTGTTCATAATAAGAGAAGTTAAATCATAATATCTAAAGCCCGTCCACACTATGCCGCTTGTCTGCCAGTTGGCCTTACCCAAAGCTGATATAGGCATGGCTGTTGGCACGTGCCAGCTGACCAAAACTTGCCAAGCATCATGCCAACTGAAGTCGCTAGAGTGACGGGTCTTGTTCAATGAAATCCGCTAAGAATAAAGGTTGGGGCATGCCAAATGGCTTCACGCGGTTTTAGCTGTGATTCAGGCTGACTACGGATTGTTTGCTTATTTTTTCTCAGTTTCTTTTTTTTTTTTTTTTGTGACGATTAAGTTGACAAACGATAAAGTTATCAATCTAATTTAATTTATACCGGAATCGTCCCGTTTTGTGGGAATGTCGATTTAAAGTATATAAAGACAAAAATAAAAGTTTGGACACGCTGTTGGAAATCGTGCTTAGTTTTGAAGTAGAAAAAGAGGAAATTGAAAAAAAAAGAAGAAAGAGAAAGTATTAGGTCCGGTACGGAAACTGAGGAATCGACCAAGAGCCATCATGTACATCAGAATGATCGAAGAGGAATGATGGACACGCACTTGCAGGTAAGAGATAAAAGTAATATGTTTGAAATATGTTATTGAAATATTTGAAATATGTTATGTTGTTGTATTCTATGACACTCTACGTGCTCTGCTAAAATGATAATTACAAATTCTTTGTTTTAAAACCTTTACTTGTACTCCAGTAAACTGGGTTTCATTATACTTTTTGAAAGAGGAAATGCAATTGTTTGCGATAAAAACGAAAACTTATATAATATTTCTTCCGGAAAGTTCAGAGGAGGGAGAGGCATTGTGTTCTCGTGGAGGCATTTTTTTTTTTAATTTTGTTTCACCAAATACACACCCGTCCAATATGCTTCCTTGGCAATCGACATTCCCTTAAATGATATTATACTTCGCATTTATTACAGCAAAGAGGGCGATACCTAAAAATCCCTTATAATTAAAATATTCTGTTCCACTCTTAATTGGTGCTTGCAAACTCATGCTTGCTTCCCGTCAAAAGCGCCAATGCACTTTGGGAAATTTCATTTATCATTGAACTCCTTAGCTACTGTTTTCCACTCAGATTCGGATTTGTTTTATGGTATCTGAAACAAAATAATGACAATATATTTGAGTTTCTTGGATTTACTTATGACCAGTACCTTTCTTGTATTTCTAGGATCAGAAGACGTCTGATGAGGATGTGGTCAGTGAATAGGAGACCCAGGATGTCGACCAGGTCGAAAAGCCCTTCGAACACAGTAATTCAAGCTTTGAGGGCGGTGAAAAACTAAGAAAAATGCCGTTCAAGTCACCGTGTGTACAATTACGCTCACTGAAAAGCAAGTCATTGGCCACAGCAGAAGCTTTTTCTGTTATGAAAAAGATTCAAGGACGTGATAAAAGCGCATTGGAAGAACAATAAACTGGTTTTGGGATGCGGATAAGAGATCTTCCGTCGAGTCATGCCAAAAACATGGAGGAAACATGTAATCAGCACTATTCAATTTGAAGTTGATATGGGAAAATATGACAGTCCTAACCCCCATCAACCTGACTACCATTTTATACCCCCTGTTCACATTTATCCTTTTCTCCCGCTTCAGTACCTGGATCTTTTCCTAATTCCTCTCCACTTCTTTAACACCCTTAGTATTCCGGTCGAAAGCCAGCGACGTATCACCACAATAAGTAAGTCCCAAGTCTTTCCTTGGATATGATGATAGTTATTCCATTGACACTGTTTTGATAGAATTACACTGAATTTGTGTGTTTCTTTTTATATTGTGTTTTGAGCACGATGTTACAAAATAAATTGATTCATTTTTTTCTATATATACTGTTTTGAATTCTTTACCTCAATATAATCTTGTATAACGTTGACTCTATGGCCATTACACACTCGGATTGATTTTTGAAATTATTTGCTTTGAAATCTTGAACATATAACTTAATGAATGGTAGGAATCTCCTGTCGCTAGGAATCGTAAAGTAACTGCTAGACGTTCAAGGGCAGAAATAGTTCTTCTAAATGACGTATCTTCCTTCTTTCTTGATTTTTTGGCGCAATCAAACTCACAATAACTTCTAAATCAGTAGTTTTTATCTGAAAATTGTTTTCAAAACTACACCTAAGATCTGTGTTCGAAATTCAATTCGTCCATATCCAATATTAAATTTTTCATTAAATCATTTGTTCCATATCGTGCTCTAATTTGAAGAATCAGACGTACCCACAATCGTCGTTTTCTCCGGGCGCGACATTTTTTTCTTCGTTTTCAATTTATAAGAACAGCACATAAAGCGATTAATAAATCATCTACGGTGAAGATTTTTTGTGCGAGTTAATACCAACACCGATGTGGTCAGGTGGAACAACTACTGACTGGCCTTGCCAAATGGCATACAACGGCATAGTGTGGACGCGGCTTAATATTTCCAGTTAGTGGCATATTTTCCAAAACAAACTGTTACAATCTGCATGAACTCTTGTTTTATTTTTAATAATTTTTCAATTTATGATATATACGTCATAATTGTTTTTGGGTTTAGTATGAAATATGATAATCAACATTATGATTACAAATTATGATCAATAACAATGGGCAAGTCATAAAATTCACATTCAAAATCTATGACTCCATTTGGTCATATCAGGTCATTACTTTTTCACTATTGCACTTTTTTTTTTGGAT
This sequence comes from Triatoma infestans, assembly GCA_011037195.1. NCBI lineage: Eukaryota > Metazoa > Arthropoda > Insecta > Hemiptera > Reduviidae > Triatoma > Triatoma infestans. The sequence continues at coordinate 3,887 of JAAEAF010008749.1, read as the reverse complement.
ATTTCAAACTCAATGATGGGCATTCACTTGAAAATGAATTACTGCAACAACATTCATCCGATGAATCCGCTGATAAATTACATAGTGCCCATCTGAGGTGGCTATAATTTTACAGATGAAGATTCTGGATGTGATGATGAGTTTGGGAGGATTTATCTACTTCATAATCATTTACCAGCTTCATATTGCATGGGTATCATGAAACGTATGAAATTAAAATTCCCAAGGATCATTGTGCAAACTTTCTTTACAAACAAAAAAAAAAATGCCCTTCAAAAATTAGGTGAAGATCTCAGTACAATTAGATAGGCCACTTTCTGAATCCCATGCCAAATAATAAAAGAAGACTATGTAAAAATGAAGCAAGTACGTCTGTCGGTAGGTAACAATGTAGAAAATACGATGAACTCATTACGGTTTGTGTATTATCTTTGTTTTGATCGATATCATTTGAATAATTAAATGGAATTTTTAGGTTAATTTTTTTTAAATAAAAAATTTTTTTCCATCTTAATGTTATATTCGTAAATATTTATTCAATAAATCAAATTAATAACACAGATTTATTGAAAAAAAAATAAATAAAACGTGGTTTTGTAATATGTATCCTATTGACCTGATGTTACCAAAGTTTCGAAAAATTTAGTAAAAAAAATCGGCTGATGGATTAAACTTTCGTTTAAAGTGACATTTCAAGTACAATAAGTGTTTAACAACACCTATATAAATAATATAAAAGATACATTATATTATATATTGCTGAAAGTTTAAGTTTGAGGAAAATCGGTTAAATTATAACATTACTGAGCGGTTTTCTGATTTTTTTCTTGTTTTGTTTATCTCAAGATGAGATTTTCTTTTAACTTGAATGCCCAAATCATTTTTATTTTATACACTTTTTTCAGTAAAATTGTCTAGAGGAAAGTTTTGGAGATCTAAATCTCTAGGTTTACCTTCTTTTAACTGTTTAGTTTTGTTCCGATTGATATTAGAACTGCTGACAAGCAATATTAAATTCAACGAATTATTTAACAAACAAACAAAAAAAAAAACAAAATTAAAGAAGATTTGTTAGTTAGAGTTGTTAATAATTACAGCAAGAGAAGGAATGGAATGGTTGTTTCAAACCAGATTTTTCAAGATTTTTTTAGAATGCACATAATTATTAGATTTTTCAGGTACTAATAGACAATGGTTTTACACCAGCTTGGATAACTTTACAAAAGGAAATAAATGAACACAGGGAAAAAATTAAAGCCAAATTGAAAGCAGATCGCGCAAAAATTGGTCCATTACCTTTGTCACAAGAAGACCAATTATTTTGGGAAGAAACGAAAATTAAACTAACTGATGATGTCAAAGTTCTCAACAATAAAATTGGTAATGATGAATGTTCACAATTAAAAAAAAACAAAAAAAAAAAAACAGTTTAAATTTAATAGATTATAATTCTTCAGAGAAAACTGCATATTTTCTTCCTACTTTTTATAACTTTTGGCTCCATTTAGAGTTGAAATGCTTTTTAAGTTTCCCTCGAATGTTAACTATGCTCCGTTGCGTGGTGTTCCCGGAGTTGGTGGTCAAACCGTAGGAGATATTGGGCCCCTCTGCCGTAAATGCGGCAGAGAGAACGAAACACCTTCCCATGTGTTAGGTAGCTGCCCGAACAATATGCTCCTTGTGACGCGCCGCCACCATAACGCCAAGCATAGGGTCATGGAGCTTATGGCTGAGAAGGGCTACACGTGCCTTGAGGAGGTATACGCGGTTGACGATGATGGTTCCACCAGTTGCCTTTCATCCGAACAAGAAGCTTGCCTGGATTATAGATCCCACTATTCGGTTTGAGAATAACAGTGATGACCAGGCCGAGAAAATTGATAAAGAGAAGCAGAGCATATACAGTAAATGTATAGCTTACTTTAAAGAAAGGTTTCGCGATGGGTATGGTGAGAGAGAATTCCGTGTCCGTGGTCTGTGGTTTGGATCCCGAGGCACTATACCGAGGTTGACAGGTCAATTTTTTGACGAGGTCGGGATAGACCGTCAACACCTGACGATTTTGGCGGAGTCGATTATGTTGGGACTCCCTAGGGATTTTAAATTCTCATTTGTATCATTGATAGACGACTTTATTACGGTTATCTTGTTGATGGTTGCATGACGGTTTCCTCTTTGGTGGGAAGAGTGATTGGATTGATTATACGTATTATGTTTGCATGTTTATTCAAGACACTAGCTACAATTTGGGCTAATGATTCAAGACTTTCCAATCACCTGTCAAACTATATATCTACGGACTGATCGGCATGCTGTGTGCATAGCAGCGCAATAAAGTTGTGCAGCCACACTTTTGTTCAATACGGCAAAGTGTTTTCTCTCCTAGATTTCTGAACTCACAAATTATTGATAATTACTTCGCAGTTTATATTCTTTAGTTTCTAATCTAATTCTTATACAAGTTTTGTTCTACTTTATAAATTAGTTTATTCTTTGAGAGGTCACATTTTAATTCTATATTTTTTTATAATAAATATATATATTTATGATTAACTGATTGCTTCTTACAGAATTTTGTTATTATAAATTAAATAAAATTTTTCAGATAATTTTAATTTGGTAGTACCCCTTTTAACGAAGCAACAGTTTCATTTTAATCTAAATAGAGAAGCGAAAAAGATTCTCGAAAAGGAGCAACCTACTGATGACCGTTCGGAACAATAAATGGTTAAAAAAAAAAAAGTAGAAAATATAGATAATAGAAGACTTTTTGTTTTACAATCTTAGCCTTCCAAATTTTAAAAATGTAATTGCAAAATTACTGTGATAATAAAGAAGAACACGCTCATTAATGTTTTTTTTTTTTTTTAAAGTTCCATTCAGTCATATTATTATTATTTCGATGAATCCATCTTTCTCAACATCATTTTATTTTCTCCTTCTTTTAATAGTGGAAAGTTCGCTGTTTGGTGGAGTCTGATTTAGGACTACGTGTTCGGGTCATATATATAAGAAGAAATAATACCCCCATCTAGCGGCATTTTTGGCAAGTAGCAGCAGGGAAGGTTACGCTGTAAACCATGATTCATATACATGTGTTTTAACGTAGATACAGTTAATGACAAGTCATATTCATACAGTAGTCATAATGTGCATAATGTATACGTATATGTACTTTTTTTTTACCAACTTTATATGAAATATATTTGGCACAATTAGTTGCTTGCTATAAAATAGTAACATTTGCTTTATCTAAAGCAGTAGTTCCCAAACTTCTGTGCCTATGGACCCCTTCTTATAGCAAAAACCTGACCATGAATCCCCAAGTGAAATAACTCTGCATAACTGCATAATAATAATAATAAAAAAAAATTTAACTTTGATGCTATTGAATGGTAAATGGTGACATAAAAATAAAATATAAACAAAACATTTTGATATTTACAGTAGTAAATATTGAAATTATAACTTTTGGTTACACAAAATACAAAAACACATTATTTTTTTCAGGATATAAAATTGGTAAACTCCATTTTGTAACCAGAATTTGTGGTATCCTTGTTTAAACATTGGTGTCAGCCTCTAATCTTTGGATAATTCAATCAATTGCTCCTATAATTAGTACGGATTCTTATGAACAGATGCACGGGTCTTTTACAGTGCCATATTTTAGACGAGTTTTTTGTATGCAGTGGCGAGATTCCGCTCCTGTTTAAACCTTAAAAGATATATAGACAGACGGCCGCGGTAGGCGTGTATTATATATACCTCTCTACACTTATATTTTAAATAAAAATCGCTACCAATCTAATTATTGTTATTAATTTAACTTTTATAATAATGAGAATAGGTCACAATTATTTCACTTTATATTGAATTTTTCGCGG
>JAAEAF010008748.1:0-23510 GCA_011037195.1 Triatoma infestans | reverse complement strand
CTCTCCCTTCCTCTTCCAAACCTCCTGTCTCTCCCTGGCCTGAAGGTCAATCGGGATCACCCCTGCGATCACTAGGACAGCCGGCTCAGATACCGTCCGGTTCGCGCTGGCTATCCTAAGCGGAAACTAGCTAGATTAAACTCTTATGTTTTAACCTATGACTGGCACTGTTACTCTTATGTTGACTCCTTGATTAGTATCGGTAGAATGTCTAATTCAGACTGTTCTTGTTTTAAAGCAGAATTTGGACAGTCTAAATCCTTTCAAATAATGCTGGTAAGTCAGGAGGGAGTTTATTGTCTTGCCCTATGTTTCTCGTTTCTTTGTCTTTTCAGTAGCATTGACCTAAATTATAGTACCTGCCTCTAAAATACACTATTTTTGAAGGTAGATTCACTATTTATTTTCCAAAATTATTTCACTTAAAATATTGTCAAAATTCACTAAACTATTTTTCCATATTTATTTTTCCCAATTACTACTTCCTCTACAGGTTGATCTTGAAGCCACTTTTGCACCTGATTTTTAACTTTTTCATTCGATTGAAAATGTTACCCACGTAAAGGGGTCCAAACAAATAGAAGTCCGATGGGGCGAGGTCGGATCTGTAGGGGGCATATGGAAGGATCTCCCACCCCACTTTTTGAAGTGTTTCTTGAGTTAACTGTGCCGTGTGCGGAGAAAGCGCGTTGTCATGAAGCAAAATCACGCCTTTAATCCTAGAGACCACAACTTTTCGTTCGAATGGCAGATCTTACATTGTTCGTGAACATATCACTGGAATACTGGCTATTAATGGTTCGTTAATCTTCGAGATAGTCACAATAATTCAAGGGAGGAAAGTTGCAACTTCAACCTTCACTTAAACGGTTTTATCCATTTGTAAACATTCGAACGGTTCAAAACAATTATTCCCACACATTTCTAAAACATTCTTTTGTGGATTTCACGAACCTTTGATACCCTCTGCAACTAAAAATCTAATCACTGAGCGTTAGTTGTTCTTTCAAGGTGCAATGCTCGAGCGGACTCGGCCATTGTTAACTGAATACATTTGAGGTTACGATTACCAAATATACTTGGAACAGCTAATGAGAAACTAAGTACAAGGATGCCAACTTGACGCACTGAAATTATTGTATCAAATTAAACAAACCGTTTCTGAGTTACAGCGATTTATCTCGTTACTTATTGAATGACTTTCGTATAAATTTGAAATTTACTTATTGTAATTAATTTATTAATTTATTTCCCAAAACTTTTGTAAGAGCTTAAGAGCTTAAGAGTAGTTGGGTTTTGAAGTTGGTAATTATATGGCGATTGTAGTAGATTAGTTGCTCTATATTTATGTCAGGCCAAATATGTCCTAAATTTAAAGAGTTTGAATGACCAGATTTTTTTTTTCTTTTTATAATCATATGTTGTAATAAGTTATATGTAAAGCGTAATAAACAAAGTATTAATAATTTCATTTCATAGAATATGAATTCTTTGGGCGACATAACCAATTTGTTCAATATGAAAAGATTCCCCAACTTTCAAGAGAGACACTTTTTTCCAATATTGGAAGAGACAATATCACAAATGTAGACTTAATACATAATTCATAGGAGGATGAGAGAGATGTTATGATTTTTCACTTGGTCTCCTCTCTCTTGTATATCATTTTTACTTTTTCTTTTTTTTTTTTTTATACAGAGATATTTTTTCATTAAATGGTTTTTGCATTTAGCTTTAATTTATATAATAGCTTTACTTCGCTTACTTATCAATGACGAGTATATTTTTTATAAAAGCTAAGACGAATTGTTTTAGACGCTTATTATTTGTAAAGAAAATTAACTGTAAACTTTTATTTGAGTTTATTAATGTTTTGTTATAATGGTTGTTGAGCAGGGAGAGAATGAATTTACGATATGAGAATAGAAATAAACCAAGATGATATCACTGAACACTGTATAATGAAGTAGAACACCCAAACTGCAAGTATTTTACAGTAAAATAGAAGTTAGGTAGCGAGAGATATATACAAAGAGACAGACTGGCTGAGTAATGAGAAGTTAGAATAATAGGTTGCTGAGTGGGGTAGGGGAGGGTGGGGCATGTTGTTACAAAAATTTCAGTTAACATTTTTTAATTGCTGTATGTTGCACTCAAAATTGCTGAAAATGGATTAATTTGTTGTCTCATTTATTTCTACTAATTATATATTTTTTTTTGAGATTTCTCAAAATGAAGTAACATTTAAATAATTCAAATATTATTGAAATGCGCATCCTGTAACAACGTGCCCTTCGGTGGGGCTTGTTGTTTACATACGTAGGGTAAGTTGTTACAATGTATAAAATACATGTTTGGGTGTTTATAATAAGGAAATGAAACTGAAATGTGTTCAATAAACAAATTATCAGATCTTTATTTTAATAATAATAATAATAGCCGCTTGATTATGATCTAAACATGGATTATTACAAACTTAAATGCTTGAACAATTCATTCTCTTTCTATTCACTGTCACCTATACCATCTCTAAATCCAAGAGATGTGGCAAATATGTCCCTAGATGTGATCCATTGTGGGGCAAATATATCTATGGTCAACTTTAACACATTTTGAATGGGCCCATCTTTTGCACTGCATGCTTTCAAATCAATTTTCTCCACCTTCTGACTGCGACCATGGTTTTAGACATTTCAAGCTCAGCCAGTCCTCAACTTCTTCGTCGGAATTTGATGATGGCAAATTATTTTTTTGATTCTTGTTCGCAGCTTTGGGAGACACAGATTTTCTTTTTGTTAGAATTGACAGCTTTCTCATTTTTCTTGTTTTTGGCTTCATTTATTTTAAGATCTGCCGTGATTTGATTTAACCTATGCAGTGGTGCAAGTTGTTACACTGTAACAACTTGCTCCACCCAACTGTAACAACTAATCCCACTGACGCGATTTCACTCATTAATCCGTAAACACAAGGTCAATGAATATTAGAGCAACCATATTTGTTGTGGTTGTTGGTTTCGTAGAGCTGGAAAGTATCAGAGACATTTTCCGTGGTAGCCTGCTTCATTTTGTGGTCATCGACCGGTTTCGGGTCAATGAGCGAAAAACTGAAAAACGCATCCTGAAGATGGGCGAACGCCCGAAACCGGTCGATGACCACAAAATGAAGCAGGCTACCACGGAAAATGTCTCTGATTAGAGCAACCATATTGGATTGAAATTATTGTTAAGGATGTATGTATGAATTAACAGCATAGATATGAAAGCCTTACCTTTAGTAGTTTTTGATCACAGCTTTCGGTTTCAATAATAAAATGCAGCTTTCACTATGGTATTTCGAGGAAAGTCACATAATGCCGCAATTTGCAACAGAATCTTAATGGGAACTGGTTACAACAAACAGCACTCGCATAATTCTCAACATTGACCACTTAGGAAGTACTTCTGTCAGCCGATATTTTTTTAAAAATTACACTGTAACAACTTGCCCTTTTAACAGCAAGCCCCACCTTCCCCTAATATTGTAAACTGCCGTAAACTCTTCTGAACTGTTGTGCTGTCGCTCTATTTATATGAATCGAACTCTTCCGTCCTTGTCTGGCCTAGGTGGGGAAGTAACTAACTTTTGATTTATTTTATGCCTGCTTCTTCGCTTTTCGGATCCTATGAATCTTTAATGTTTCAGATCCCATTATATTTGTATTTTTGGAAAGAGTTCTTTGATTCAGTACTTGACTTGCGTCACGTGAGATCTTCCATAATTTGAGCGATTTTTTTTTCCAAGAGAAAAACCTTGTTTGACGCAAGGCAATATACTATGCTTGAAGGAAACCGAGAAAACAATAAGCAAGACTACAATAAGTGGAGAACCCCTCCTGTGCCAAAAAAAAAAAAATGGGTGACTAGGGATGACCTACTTTCATAGTCACCCATTTCCCTCTTACAACATATTAATAAACTTTGATTATTAATTATACTTAGAAAATAAATTAACAATAAGTAATTTACAAAAGTACTTGACAAAATCGAGAGCCTGTTTCGTAGAGATTAATAGGTTATTTAAATTTAAATAATTTATCAGAAAATAGAATAAATTAGAAAATATTCTGTTGAATAAAATATGCTCCCCTATATTTATCAAACTATTGCTAAACAATTGCTAAACTCTTAAAAAAAATTATAATTTGGTCATTTGCCCTGACATAAAAATATAGAGATGATGAAGAGATAACTAACCTGCTAGAGTGCATAGTACTAGATCATAGCTTTGAATATATATAATTTGAAATTTAACGCCACAATTTCCGCCCAAACATTGTAGAATCTTTTATTATTTTCCAAAATTATGTTAAAAATAAAAGTGATAGGTTTCTATTTAAGTATTCAAATTTTAAAGGAAATTCGTAAAAATAAAATTCAAAAACCTGTTCTGTAATGTCCGCACTCCTGACTAACAGGTTTTCGGCAAAATTTAGAATTCTATCATTTGTTCTAATGTATATTAATATTATGTAGCTGGTAAAACTATGTATCATAATGAAGTGGTATTTTAGAGAAAAGCATAACGCTACTATTGCCCCCAGAAACTCTCCCCCTCCCCCAAAATCCCTGGAAAATGTTTCACATAAAGGTGATAATTATTTATTTATAAAGATCCTATACAAAGTTTAAAGAAAATCACTGGAACCGTTTTACAAGAAAATCGCCAAAAAACTGAAAAAAAAAAAATTCAGTATATTTAGTATAGACTCACTTCCGGTTGATAGATTTTGAAAAAAAAAAATGTTCGTGAAAGATGCTATAGTAATAGGTACTAAGTCGATAGCTTCTGCAATATTTTGTTACATATATACGTATACCCACAAACATACGAGGTGTGTAAATTAAGTAATGAGACTGATTTTTTATCTTTTTTTTATTCAAATAAAATTACAATTCAACATTGTCCCCTTCAAAGTAACTACCTTGGGAAGCCACACAACGCTGAAGACGATTCTTCCATTCGTCATAGCAGTGCTGGAACTCGGATACTGGAATAGACTACACTTGGTCAGTTACGGCTGTTTGAATATTCTCCAATGTTCCAAAATGACGTCCCTTGAGATGATTTTTTTCAATTTGGGGAACAAAAAAAAGTCACATGGACTCAAGTCGGGTGAATAAGGAGGCTGAGGAGCCACGGGAATGTTATTACTGGCCAAATACTCATTAATAGAAATCGCGGTGTGACAAGGGAGCATTGAACCATTTTTGCACAAATTTTTCTCATCCCCAATTCATTAGTCAAAATTTGATGAACGGTTGTGTGAGTCAAATTCAACTCTTCGCCGATCATTCGGACTGTCAAACGACGATCTGAACGCACGAGATCGCGGATTCTGCCAACATTTTCGTCGGTTCTTGAAGATGAAGGCGTACATACTCGATTAACTGGAAGCTCGACATTATTGAATGAATGAATGAATGAATGACTTATCGAGTTTCTTTAAAAAATAAAGTATCATACAAACTTGATATACCTAATCACTTAACATTTGTAACATTTTACCGAATAAATAGATTTTTGAGGTGTTCTATAGTAGCTAGAAGGTCATGCTTTCCTCAGGTGTAGATTCCTCACGATTTCCTCTTGTTCCTGCTAGCAGGAAGTACTGTGATCGATTCAAATTTTCGACATGATTTTTCATCAGAAATACAAAGTTTTTTTTTGTTTTTTTTGCTAGCAAGGGGTATCTGTTGCATGCAGTTACTTGGGGAGGAGCGTCCCCACGGTTAATTGGCGAAAAGCCAAGAGGGAAAGGAAGGGATTAGCGCAGTGGTAGCGCGCTAGACTAGCAACGCGGAGGTCCCGGGTTCGAGTCCAGTATGTGGTCTTAAATTTTCCTCCTAGGAGTCTCTACAACTCACTGTCGGCGATGAGTAGTGTTATCTGTAGCTAGAGAACACTGCTTGGAGGTCAGAGCAGGCCTGAAAAGGCTCCGTAGGGGCCCAATAGTCTTTTAGGTCGCCAGTGCAATAATCCACCTAGAAGAATTCTACAATCTACACACGTTTTTATCGAATGGCTCGGTGTGTGTGTGTGTGTGTGGTGAATTAATAAATAATATTAGATTAGACAACGGTGGGGGGGAGCTCGTTCCATCGACCTATAAGACGAGGACTATGTGGATCCTCTTAATTATAGCACAACACAATTAGTCTTAGCAAAGCTGAGAGCGGCTCCGTCATGAAGCTCATCGCTTTGGGGATTGCCTGTCCCCAATTTTGAAGAAACCGTACTTATGCTCGCAGGACCTGCGCATTCAAAGAGGATGTGCGCTAGGGTTTCTTCCCTGCCTTCTGCAAGTGGTAGATGGTGCATGTGCCTGTCCAGCTTATGCCCTGTTAGAAGAGCACAAGTAGCTTTATATCACTTGGTATGGCTCAGTAGATCTCTGGTAAATTTAGGCAAATGTCTTTTGATGAAGAGCTTTGCCTGCCTCTATCCTGGTGTTCTCTCCCACCAACGCAGACGCTGTTCTTCTATCCACCCCCTAATGGAAGTTTGAATGAGGCTCCTGGACAAGCCGCAGAAGGGTTCGGGGCCTATAAAGGTATCCTGCGAGCCCTCCCTCGCTAGGGCATCCGCCCTCTCATTGCCCAGGAACCCCGCATGTCCCGGCACCCAGGCGAGTGTCAGTTTATTCCGAGTACCCACCTCGGTGAGGGCAAGTAGGCAGTCCCACACCAGTCTTGAGACTATTTGGTGTGAAGAAAGTGCCTTCAGGGCTGCCTGACTGTCGGAGTATATGGCCACTCTTCTATGCCTTGCCTTATAATCTCCATAGCGCAGAATCGTAACGCCACGACTTCAGCCTGAAAGACCGTGGCGTACTTCCCTAGGCTAACCTTAATCTTAACGTTATGCCTGCCTCCATAGACGCCGGCTCCGACCTCAGTCGTAGTTTTGGATCCGCCAGTATACCAGATCGAGTTACCGAATAGTGGGGAGGGGTCACAGTCCCATTCGCCTCTGCTCGGTATAACAATTTGGAAGTTCCTTTCGAAATGATACCAAGGAACCATCCCATCAGTTGGCATTGCAAGAAGATGGTCAGCTTTGATTTCCTCAATCAACCTCTGGTTATTACGATCGTGCCTAGAGGTGAGATGGGAGAGCCTATATATTCCCATTCTGGCTTTGCCTTGAACGAAGACGTGTAGTGGTGGCAAATTGAGGAGGACTTCCAACGCCGCAGTCGGGGTGGTTTTCATGGCCCCCGTGGAACCCAGGCATGCTTGCCTTTGGATCCCACACAGCCATTCCGCCGCCCTCTTCTGCAGCGTCTTGGTCCACCAAACCACCGACCCGTTTGTGATCATGGGTCTGATGATCCTAGTGTAGATCCATAGTGTCAAACTTGGGCTCAAGCCCCAGTTTTTCCCACAAGCCGTCTAAATCAATATTAATTCGTGTCAACATGTATGGTCCGGTCATTGGCGTTTTCTCGATCACTGTATTCCCGGCCACGGGACTGTGTTCTCGTCCACTAACGGACAGTGAAGCTGTAGAGTCACTTAGGAAGAAAAAAAACAAAAACAGAGTAGCCCTGTCGAACCTGAGACCTCCGCGTCGGAATCCAGGACGCTACTATTGAGTTAATCCCTTCACTAACGAATCCTCGGATTCAAAGGTTCTCCAAAACAGGTTTTCTAGTGAAAACTCGATATTAGAAATTTGACTCGCGCAATATTTTCTCTTAATTAAAAGAAAGATTAAGACTTTGAAAGTAAAAATAATGCTTTACAATAAGATTTCAAAACTGTAGATTAATGTGCTTATTATATTTATATTATATAATATACAGATTTAAATAGTTCTTATATCTCTCTCTAAAAAAAGAAAACATGTTAATAATGTTAGAAAATTAAAATGCATAATTAAAAGCACAAAGTTAGAGATGTATTTACAAAAGCTTAAACGCTTAGATAATGTCAACTAAACAAGTGGTTTAAAACAAAGTAGTCTTTAGTGAGAGCTATAAGACAAGGTGTTTATTCTTGAGAACAAAGCTCTTACAATTGAGTTAGTGTTGAGTTCCTTGTTATTGTGTATATATTACTCAAGACCCTTTATCTTTGCCTAACAATACAAAGAGGTAGGTTTGGAGGAGCTTCTCTTTTTTGATGGGTGTGGAGTGGGAGAACATAACATTTTAAATACTTCCAACATAATAAAAGTTTTTATTATCTTATAAGAGTCTACCAATGATGTGCTAGCTATTTTATCTTTTAAAAAATCTCTAAATATATATGTTCAAACAAATTAATTATTTATAATTTTAATAACACTAAACAGGAAACTTTATTTAATTATCATTTAATAATGGTTAAATTAGATTAAGAAGTTTCTTATGACAAAATTAAGTTATCCAATCTGTCTCTTCTCTTTCTCTCATATGAACGCAAATAAAATTCATAATATGTTTAATTTCACAGTCCCTCAGTGGATAAGCATCTAGGATATTTAATCCGTTTAGCATGTTTATTTTCTCTTACTCTTGGATTTAGAGGATGTATTGCAAGCGTGACAATTTTTCAGGATTGAGTTTTCACCGGAAATACATGTCTTCAGATCGTCTGAAGTATGAAGATATGTTTTTTAGCGAAAGGTCAGCATGTGTGTATATAAAAGAAAATATCTTAAAAAAAAAAAAAAAAAAAAAAAAAAACGGCAGGAAGCTCAAATTTGATATTCCGTTACGTACTGAAATGCGATTTTACTGAATTTTTCACTATTTCCCGGAAAATAACTGAAATGATTTTCTTTAAACTTCATAGACGATCTAAACACATTTAAATACCTATCACTTTTATTTGTACGATTTTCCCCGGAATTAATTATTTTATAAAGAGGGTTCTGGAAGAAAGTAACACTACCTCAGTATAATGAATGGTTGTAACACTTATATAATCTTTTACAAAATAGGTTTTGATATTTTTTGCTATTTTCTCAGAAACGATTATAGGCGATTTCCTTTATACTTGGTGTGCTAACTGCCCAGATATAAAAACCTATATCACTTTTATTTGAAAAATCACTCCATAAAAATTATTTATTTTAGATGTACAGCATATGGGCGATAAATTTTATATGTTATACGCAATATGTAGTTGGTTCTGTGTTATTGACGCCACTTTTCTGGACTACAATGTAAACACATCTCTCTACCTGTCTGCCCCCTTACCACCTCGAGTACGGAAAATCCACTACTGCATCGCGAATGACATGATAGAGATTAGAATAGATTTCTATGGGTGGGGGGATTGGCTCTTCAGCCTGCGCCACCACGACCCCTTGGGTCTATTTTGGCACTCCTAAAGTTGAAGGCCCCCCTCTCCAGCCCTGTACTTTATTTGAACTTTTTAGAGTCTGGGGAGGCTCCCAGGTGGTCGGTTAAGAGCCTCTCGAGCCCTGTCTGCCTTAATAGACTTAATAGACCCGAGAGGGGCCCCCCTAGCTGAGGCTTGCAAGCGTCAGCTTCTCCTCTCTAAAGAGGCGATACCCGCTATCTCAGCCATACAAGCTGCAATACTGTTTCGTCTTCTTCCTGACAAAAGCTACACACGCTATCTGTTGCCAGGCCCATGCGTTGCATGTGCTTATTGAGTCTGCAATGGCCAGTGAGAACGCCAACGGCTATCCTTATGGCCACTCGGCCTAATTGGAGTGATTCTGCAGTTAGCCTGGGCGAGTAGCTATGAATGAACGTTTTCGCCTGCTCTTGGCCTGGGGTTTTAGCCCACCAAATGACATGATAAGTCCAAGCTCCGTAAAACCGTAGGACTTGTTCAAGCGTTGCTTGTCCATGTCCGGGCCAGTGACCATTCCAGGCCTTTATGTAGGGAAATTGTTCCCTTTGCGAAATGGTACAACGTGATCATGTGCCAGTCCAGCGGAGTACTGTTTCCGCGCTCACGAGTTGAGGAAGGTTTCGTAGTAGTCGAAGTTTCGCAGTGATGATAGTAGAGTCTCAGTGTATCTGTCCTGTGGGAGGAGAAGTTGGTTGATTTGCCTTCTGAAATAGTTCCGCCCTCTTCCATTCCCTCACAACAACTCTCCCCCATCCCGCACCATATATTTTACGTTCTCATACTCCTAGTAAAGAGGAAGTATTATAATTGTGTCAAATTTTCGAAATTGACTGTTCACCGGAAATACAGGTTTTGAGGTCTCCTGAGTTAAAAAAAGTGTTTTTTTTAGAAAGTGGTCTTATGTGTGTGAACAGCATAGCTCAAAAATCGAAAAATCGTAGAAAGTTCAAACTTGATATTCCGTTTAAGTATCACCATGGGATCCGACAATAGGTTATCTGCCAAGATTTCTCAACCGGAAGTTCCACTTTCTGAATGTTTTTTTTACTTTTTGTGATTTTCTCTAAGCTTGGAATGTGTATATACAATTTTTATTGTATTATTTTATTGAGATACAATTTTTATTTGAAACATTTATCCTGGTAATGTCATTTAAGGGGGCTTTTATGGGAGAAGGGTTAAGGTTTTTTTTAAAATGCTTTCATACTTGATTATATAATTCTACCATCCAAACAAAATTAATTAAAAATAAATAGATTGCCAAAAATTCCGAGTTTCATGAAAATTAGTAAACCGGAAGCGCGTTTTTATTTAACAGTTTTTTTTTTTTTTTTCAGTTTTTGGGATTTGCTCCATAAAAAAAATCGACGAATTTCATTAAATTTGTGGTATACTAACTATAAAATTTGTCAATTATAATTTTGAAAACTGGTATAAGAGAAAGTTGTGTGAGTGTATTACATCACATATTTGTGTTGTTTCTGATGGTTTCGAATTTTCATCATGAATAAGGCTATCAAGTTTGAATAGAGAGTTGACTTCATCTTTATGATTCTGTCACGTATCACACTTGTTGATTGTATGCGGAATGTTATATGATTATAATACGTAGCTTATGTGTGCACGTGTTTAATAACAGAAAGGGATGAGTATAAATTACAATTAGAAATTAAATAGTGTTTTATTTAAACAGTATGTTTTGAAGTAATTAAAATTATATCATTTAATAATGATGTTAAGTAGTGTAGGTATACAATGCTCTTTTGTCTTGTCAAGGTAATTTTTAATCAGGGCGGAGGACGATAGGGAATTTCAAGAGTACATTATATAATTTTTACTTATACAATATGTACATTTTTTTCTAACCCAGGAGACCTGAAAACTTATGTTTCAGGTGAAAATTCTATTTCGAAACTCTGGCACGTACGTAATATTTCCACTTACTAGGAGTAAGAGAAAGTAATAAAAATTACAACCCCATTCCATTGTTAGTTGATAGAGAATATAATAAGTGATTCCTTGATTTATAGTAATAAATACACCTTGTATAATATACTCCTTTAACTAATATCTCAAAATAATTGAAATAATAACAATGGTATACAAAATATGAATTTAATTAGCAAAAGATACGCATTTCTTGTACATCTTTATTCATTCAATTATTCTTTTTTATAATAATATTATTATTATTATTATTGTTTTTTTTACTTTCTCTTACTCCTAGTAAGACCAAGTATTGTAATCGTGTCAAATTTTGCGATATCGAGTTTTCACCGGAAATATCGGTTTTGAGGTCCCCTGAGACGAAAAAGTGGTTTTTAGCAAATGGTCTATGTGTGTGTGTGTGTATCTATGTATGTATGTGAACGGCATAGCTCATAAACGAAAAACCGTAGAAAGTTGAGACTTGATATTCCGTTTAGGTATCACCATGGGATCTGACAGTGGGCCATCTGTCAAAATTCCTCAACCGGAAGTACCACTTTATTTATTTATTTCTATTTTACTTTTTTGCAATTTTCTCAAAAATGGCTCCGACGATTTTCTTGAAAGTTCTTAACATAAACTAAACATACAAAGATCTACAACTTTTATTTAAAACATTTCTCTGGGAAAATTCATTTATGGGCACTTTTAGAGGAGGAATGGGGTTATGTTTTTCTGTAAAGTGCTATCATAGTTGATTATACAATTCTATCATACAAACAAAATTAATTAGAAACAAATAGATGCCCAAAATTCCGAGTTTCAAGAAAATTAGTAAACCGGAAGTTGCGCTTTTACTGACAGTTTTTCAGTTTTCGACGAATTTCATTAAATTTGGTACACAAACTATAAAATTTGTCAATTATAATTTTGAGAACTGAAGTAAGAGAAAGTTGTGTGTGAGTGTTTGACACTTGATTTTTGTTTTTAATTTAAGGCGCCTAAACATCTATAGACAATGGTGCTCGGAGCCTTCACAGTGCACTGCCGGCCTCCAGACAGTAAACCCGGTTCTCTCGTTACAGACAACACTGTACATCATCGCGCAGTGAGCTAGCAGTAGAGGCTCCTAGGAACAGAAAATCTAAGCATAGCGAACTCGAACCCGGAACTACCGCATAGAAGTCAAGTGCACTGACCACTGAGCTAACTGCTTCCCTATACTATTATTACTTTCTCTTACTGCTAGTAATGCTCGCAAGGGGTATCTGTTTGCATGCAGTTACTTGAGGAGTAGCGACCCCACGGGTTGTCACAGCCCAGTGCTCCATGCACTTCGTCAGAACAGTACATAATACACTTAAACTACATACACTCTTCTTTTTACAGGCAAAGACAAACATAGAACCCAACTAGGGTCTCCGTCCCTAGTTAATTGGCCGAAGCCAAGAGCGAAGGAAGGGATTTGCTCAGTGGTTGCATGCTGGACTAGCAACGCGGAGGTCCCGAGTTCGAATCCGGCATGCCGCCCTTAGATTTTTCCTTCCTAGAAATCTCTACAACTCACTGTCCGGTGATGGGCAGTGTTGTCTGTAGCTAGAGAACACTGCTTGGAAGCCGGCTGTGCATTGGAGAATGCTCCGAGGACCACAATAGATCTTACAGGTCGCAATGCAATAATCCCCTACAACAGTAAGGGCGTGCGATCGTGCGAGATTTTCGAAATTCAGTATACACCGGAAATACATGTTTTTGAGTCCCTTGGATACGAAAAAATGTTTTTATAAAATGATCTGTATGTATGTGTATGCATGATATTTTAACATAATATCTCAAAATCGAAAATCCACAGGAAGCTCTAACTTGGTATTCCGTTAAGATACTACCATCGCATCAGACACGAATATATCGGGCAATATCCATCAAATATAAAGTGCGAATTTACTGCATGATTTTTTGTTTCATTTTTTCATGATCTTTGGGAAAATAGATATCTTTAGGGGCCCTGGGGGGGAACAGTTTAAGCGTTTGGTTTTCTTCTAAAGTATCACTTCATTTTATGATTTTACCACAAACATAATATTGATAAACATTAGAAACATTCCTAGATTTCAAATTTTAAGAAAATTGGTGAACTGAATGTGCGATTTTACAAAATCGGTTTGTGCATTTTTTTTTTTGGAATTTTATCGACAACGGTTACAAGAATTTTCATTAAACTTGTTTCTTGTATAGAAAGAAACTTAACATTTTCCAAAAAATTGATTTTAAAGAGGTTTAGGGAGGTATCAGTTAGTTTAAATTTAAATGTGTCCAATTATTTGTTGGTTTTGACATAGAGCGTTCCACATAAGATCGCTCAGGCATACAAGTAAAAATCTCCACTAACATTTTTATGGCCAGACCAACTAAATAATGTAAACATAGTAATTTTAAAGAAAATTTCTTGATTGATGTGTACTAAGTAGAATAAGAGAAAGTTGTGTGAGTGTTTCACACCAGAATTTTGTTTGCCTAAGTTATCCACTTAATGTAACATACAAAACTTGATCTTGTATGAAGACAAGATTGACTTGATATTCTCTGTTGGAGATTGAGAAATGTCTTTTGTTAAGAGAATTATTATATTCAGTTTTAATGGCTTTTTATTCGAAATTATTCCTTTTTTTTTTTTTTTTTTGTTATATGGGATTATTGCACTGCGACCTGAAAGATCTGTTATCCCCCCCCACTCGGAGCCTTCTCAGTGCACTACCGGCCTCCGAGCAGTGTTCTCTGCCCAGCAGACGACACTGTCCATCACTGGACAGTGAGCTGTAAAGGCTGTTAGAAAGACAAAAATCTAAGGGTAGCATGCTGGATTCGAACCCGGGACCTCCGCGTTCGTAGTCCAACGCGCTACCACTGAGCTAATCCCTTCCTTGAAATTATCCTTTATATATTATTTCTCTTCATTATCTACCCTAGTTCTCGTAGTTTTTAGCTAATTTTGATGCTACAAACAAACTTCAATTTTCTCGTCATTTGTGCATTTGTGATTGTAAACCGTTTGTTCGTTCCGCTTCTACTAAAATCCGCGTCTATAATTACTACCATTAATTATTCACTAGCGCTTTTGCTTGCTGTTTTGGTAGTTTACCGCAACTGTTTTTTTTTTTTTTTTTTCTATATATATAGCCACAATCATTTTTCCTCCAAACTTAAATACGTACATACACACTTCATATGCATCTTTAGTTCCAGTTATCTAGCATTTATCAGCTTCCTCTTCACCTCATCTATTTAAAGTGTCAATCAATTTTTTTTACTTTTATTAATTAATTAATTCTGTTTTTTATATCACCTATTGTCTGATCGCTTTTATTTTATATTCAACCTCATGTTTCCTATATATATTTTGTCCATCTTCGATTGTTTACCATGTTTCGACTCAATCAGCTTTTCATTTATTAATTTAAATTTACTCTGTTGTTGTTCAAAGAAGCAAATTTTATTATTCTAATTATTTGTTTTGTGTAAAAAAAAGTTCTTGTCTGCCGAGTCGATATTTTTAATTTATTTTATTTGTCAGAAATATTTTCTATGTGCTAGCCTGCTTCATTTTGTGGCCATCGACCAGGATTTTCTAGGCACTTGCACATCATCAGGCTGTCTTGATAAAAAAAAAACAGTGTGATAGACCCAAAGTTACACTGAAACGTTGGTGGTGAGATGTGTGTTATTGTATGTAAGTATTGTAGACGAGCGGTTTTGTTAAGGGGCTTGTTTTATGTTATGTTTAAAAGAGAAGAGAAGTATTAAGAAATAGAGTATAAGAACCACTGTTTTAAATAATAAATCAACTATATATTTAATTTAGTAACTTTACAAATAGTAATTATTGTTTGTTAATTGTGAAGAATGAATTAGGCTTATAAATAAGTAGCTAGATTGAAGTCAAATATTTTAAGTTATAACTGGCAATGATGTTGATGAATAATATTGGTAGAATGTCCAATTTAGATTGTTCTGTAAGACACCTTGTGAAAGAATACTTCTCTTATACCTGCCCTTTATAGAAGGGGTAAAAGACAATAGCGCTGAGTTCTGCGACCTTTTTTGTAACGGTGTCCTTTAGCTGAATAGTCCCTAACAGTTCATTTCACTGCACTAATATTTGAAGTTATTATTATTATTATTATTATTATTATTATTATGACACTTATTATTATTATTATTATTATTATTATTATTCAAGAAAGGGAGGGCGAAACCCTACGCTATCCAAAGCCTCCCTAGGCCCATATAGCTACCCCTAAAGAATAACAACTACTGGGTCTGAAACAAAAGTCCAGGCCCAGGTTTTACCCAGCTAACTTCACCACAGACCGAACAAATCGGACCAAAACCTTAAAAGGACATAGCTTAAGATCCTCTACCGATATCCTATTCCGGCCGAAGGTCCTAAACCTAATCTCCTCACAGCCCAAACAATCCGTCATCAGATGCACGGGTGTTTCCTCCTCCGTCTCACAAACTCTACAAAAGGGGTCAGGCATGAGTCCCATTGTATAGAGTGTTATCCTTAAGCCACAATGCCCTAGTGAGGAAGCCAACCAGATGCCTGAGAGAGGTCCGTGAAAGACATCGGATCCCGCTACTCAAAGCTCCGTCCGGACCCCCAATGAGCATCTTACACTGCCGACAACCCACTGCACTCATCCTTATGGAGGTCATCCACATCTGGAAGCCTGACAAACATGTGCTAGAAGACAGACCAACAGCACGCTCTGGACCGAAAGAGAGAGAGGTGCCTAATTTGGCAAACCTATCCACATCCTAATTCCCAAAGATTCCCCTTATGATCTGGGACCCAGACCAGAAGCACATCCTTCAATGAAGACAGATTTTCGAGCCTATATTTGAAGTTAAATTCACTATTTATTTTCCAAAATTATTTCAGCTTCTTTCACTACATTACACAAAACAAAATCAGTTTTATACCACTCATACTCAATAGCTTTGATGCTTTCCAGCTTTGCGGTTCCAACCACAACAACTACTTTATTTGCATATATTTTTTTTTTTAATTTAAAATCCAAGGTTTGGATTTAAAACTAATGAGAACTAATTATGTGAACTACATATATAATGATCTATAACTTTTATTTTAAATATTTCTCTGAGTAGTCAACAAACAGGGGGGGAAGAATTTTTGGAGGAGGAGTGGGATTATATTTTCCTCTAAAGTGCTATCAATTTTATCATATAGTTGTGCCATTTAAATAATATTAAATAGAATTAAATATGTTGTTGAACTTTAGAGTTTGAAGAAAAATCCATTGATCGGAAGTGTTTTTTTTTTTTCTGAACAGTTTGTTTCAGTTTTCGCAGTTTTCGTGGCAGTTAGTGAAAAAACACTAACGAATTTCATTAAATTCTGGTACACTAATTGTTAATATAGAGATCTATTACTTTTTGGGGGGGGGAGTGAGAGCTTTTCTTCGAAAAAGTCAATTTACAAAGCTTAGATTGATATAAAACAAAGACAAACATTTTGTTAAAATTTTGATTTTGTGGAAAATTCGTTAATTACAATTTTGTTAATTACAGCAAGGGAAAGGTCGTGTAATGTTTCATACCAGATATTTTTTTTTTAAATGAAATACTGGGTACATTAATATTAACATTAATTTTAAAAGTAATAAAAACTATTGAAAAAAAGTACATACTAGCGAAGATAGAATTCCTGACATTGAAGAATCTTCTTACAATGTCAATTTGTGTGATAACTATAGGAAGATAAATTACTAGGAATATTGGTACCATCAACTTTCCCATCTTAATTATACAGGCTATTTATTTTTATTCCTTTATTTATTATAACATAAACAAAACAAAATCTAGTATTTATTTATTTATTTATGTATCTATTTATTTATTTTTTATTTATTATTTATTTGTTTTCGGGGAAATCCCCCATACAAACAGAGTCAGGCTACATTTTATCAATCGTTACATATCTATATATATAAAAATTCAACATCCGTATGTTTGTGGCCGCAAAACATGAAAATTTATCGATGAATTGACTTGAAATTTTTATATAACGTTCCATTTCTATATAAGAGTGTTTATATATACTTTTTACTCCGAAGTACCCACGTTTACTCGGGGAATTCCGAGCGTTTCGCGAGTTTGGCAGAAATAGACAGACGCAGATGAGTTGCGATGGTGGCACGCACTCTGAACCTCATTCTCAACTACTTGTAAGTACTTTTATTCCGAAGTTCCCAAGGAAGCGGGAAATTCCAAGCGTTTCGCGAGGTTGGGAGAAATAGACAGACGCTGACGCGTGGCGATCGTGGCGCGCTCTCTGAACCTCTTTCTCAATTTAAGTACCTCTCACCGCTATCAGTCTCGAAGTATAGGGAATATTAAAAATATTAAATTTATAGAAAACTGAATATATAAATTAAATTTGAAATGGATAGCAAATATTATTTATTATCACTTTCAGTAAGCTAAAGGAATGGCGCTTATCTTGAAACGCAGAATCCTTGAAAAGCCAGTGTTGCAAGACTCATACGTCGTTAGCCCAATACCGAGGAAAAGGGCAGAGGAAAAAAAATAGGAATAAGGATATGATTCGTATGTGCATCCAACTCTTGAGTCTTGACCAATACAAAGCTAGTTGGCTCATAATTGTACATAATAATTAAATAGGCTCCCAGAAGCTGTACGGCAGGAATGTGTCAACCATGTGATTTCACAATAAACCTATGCAGGTCCGAGAGAACCGAGCCACTAAGTTGACAAAAGGACCAGTTTATTTACACTACCCAGGAAAACCAGTAGTAACAAACTTGGGTTTTCACAATTAAAGGCAGTTGAACTGGCATGAATTGTATAGGTATCCTATGTGACCCACAGTGTGACCTATTCAAAGGAGTGTTGCAAAACGACTTACTAATTCGGGCTTAAAAAATGAGAAAGGAGAAAATGCATAGGTTATCCCCTCTCTACACTTAAGACACAGCCTAATACATTAGTAACTTATAAGTACCTCTCACCGCCACCAGTCTCGAAGTACCTCACACCAGTCTCGAAGTACTTCACACCAGTCTCGCCTAGTATTAGTAGACAAGGTATTCTAAAGCATTGAAACAAATTATCAAAAATCACGCATGGTTAAGCGGAAGAGCCATTCTAGCGGCTAAAAATGTCGACGTTCTCGATATGTACAACATCATTCTAAATAGAATCGCTGGTGAAACAGTGACATACAATTCCATTAACTCCGTGATGGACCATAGTGAAGTTGTGAATTTTCCAACGGAATTTCTTAATTCAACTCGATGTTCCCGGATTACCGCCACACATTCTAAATTTGAAAATTAGACTGCCAATTAATTATATTACTCCAAAACATCAATCAGCCAAAGTTATGCAATGGTACACGATTAGTAGTTACATAATTGATGAATAATCTAATTGAAGCAACAATTCTCATTGGACCTCATAAAGGTGAAGACGTACTAATTCACCACGAATACCACTCATTCCAACAGATATGACGACGTTCAAGTTCAAACGACTTCAATTTCCAATGCGCCTTACGATCGCTGTGACTATCAATAAAGCACAAGGACAATCTTTGCAAATGTGCGGTTTGAATTTAGAAAACGAATGCTTCTCTCATGGACAATTATATGTCGCATGCTCCAGAGTCGGTAAACCATCTGATCTTTATGTTTATGCAGAAAACGGACAAATAAAATAATGTAGTCCATTCACTAGCTTTACAATAGAAAAAGGCTCAGTTAAAAACATTTTTTCTTTCTTTCCTTTCAGTGCACAGCAACGCAAAGTAGGGTTCTAAATTGAATGATGTGTTTTCTTGCTGAATCTATGTTAACTACTTCTATTAATTCCCTAATAATTAAAATCAACTGAGCCACAGCAAAGCGTGGCCGGGTTTAGCTAGTTCACAAATATTAAAGCAAAAGCAAAATGAAAGATATTGAAAAAATAAAACAACAATACCTACTTACAAATAACATAGAATAAATAAGTAAATAGATAGCAGCAGCATAAAGTGAAAATAAGCTTCCTCGGAGAAATTAAATTAGATAATCATAAACTACAGAAATTAAGATGAAGTAAATAGCAAATAAAGTAAGAACAATTATAAAAGCAAAATGAAAGAAACTAAAACATAACATGACATAAAAATTATGATTATGATTCATGAAAAAATTATGATTTTGAAATGAAAAAAATTATATAATTATAAAAATTATTAAGATGAATTAATATAGTTTTATTAGCAACTATTTTATTCACTAAAATTCTATAATTAAAAAAAAAATCACTATAATTCTTATACAAAATTATAATTATGATTATAATTTGGATTCTGCTGATAGCAATCATTTAATCCTTTCTACTAGAAGCGCAATATAAATATATATAAATTAATTTATGTATATTACTCAATTTTAAAATAGTAATTTGGCTCGGGTAGTGACACTTGTGATGGATGCAAAACAATAAAATATATTAATTTATAAATAAATCAAAATTATCAAAATATGTGACATACCCTTGCAAAAGGGACAAGCCAGGTATATGGAAACAGTTACTGGAAAAATTTAAGAACAATTATGGCATTGTACTACCCCTTCTCCTCACAGGGGAGGCAATAAACGGACAAAAGAGAAACATTCTTTGCAGGACAGACTTGTGCTAAATATCAAGGTGGAAACAACGGAACACTACTTCAGGAATCGCTCTCTAAATTTCTGTGCCAGTTTCACAATAAATTAAATAAGTTTATAATATCACATAACTTGTAGTTATTATTTTAACAGAATATAATTATTTATAAAACAGTGGTGACTTCTTTAATTATTCTTAATACTTCTATCTTTTCCTCAAACATACTTACAAGCCCTAATACGAAACCGCTCGTGCTACTTACTACAAATACAACATCACAACATTACATTATACACTCTAAGAAGGCAATATTATCATTGAAATTACTAAAAAATTGTGTTTAATCATTTATGCAGAACGATCTTATTTTAAGGCTAATTATGATATAATAAAATAGGTTACTGATTATGGGATTCATTGTTTGTGAAGATAATATTGGGAAGGTGGTCTACTGAAGTGGAGTTGACAAACGGGATGTAGTGATTACGTATGGGAGAGTAGAGAGGACAGGTAATTATTAAGTGGTGGAGATCTTTTAAAGCGTTAAAATTACAAACAGAGCAAATTTCCTGAGGGTTAATTAAGTAAACAGAATTTTTATAAGTTTTTCTTGATTTGATGTTTACCAGACAGTTTTAATTGGGTAAATATTTTGACAATATTGAAAGGAGAATATTGAGGTTGATGTAGGATTGGGCAGGACTGTTAGTGAGTTCATATTTGTTAGTATATATACTGCTGTAATTAGCCTCATAAGGGATTTCACATCAGATACTTTTGAGTATTCTTTGTTTTTAGCTAGAATTAGTGGGATCAGGGCTAATAAAGTATGCCTCTAATTAATTTATAGAAGGGGTAAAAGACAATAGTGCTGAGTTCTGCGACCTCTCTTGTAACGGTGTCCTTTACCTGAATAGTCCCTAACAGTTCATTTCACTGCACTAATAATTGAAGTTAAATTCAATATTTATTTTGCAAAATTATTTCAGTTTCTTCCTCTACATTACACAGAGAGCAAAATCAGTTTTATACCACTCATACTCAATAGCTTTGATGCTTTCCAGCTCTGCGGATCCAACCTCAAGAACTATTTTATTTGCTAATTAATATTTACGGGAGGAGATGGTTTTGGTGCAAGTCTTTTAATAGGTAGCAAATTTTAGGAATTCTATTGTCATTCATTGAGAGCATTTTATATACCCAGTTCAATGTTAGTTTTAAGATTTTGTAACTTGAATGGTCTATATTAAGTTCTGTCTTGATCAGCCAGTAAGGGGTATTCTTATTTTAAATTGAATAATCTTTTGTAGAAGTGTAGATGTGCCTTCTATAGTGCCAAGATAACGCAGCCCCCATACTTCAGCTCCATAATGAAGAGTACTTACAGAAATAGCGTCGTTTAAACGCATCCTGCAATCATGGACTGAGTTTTCGATTTTCTGCAAGTGGCTAACACAGCTCCTACTGTAGAAGTTGCCTTAGTTTCAGCACATTTTGAGGCTAGATGAAAGAGGCCAGAATTTGAGAATTTCACACCTAGGTATGTATAGGACGGAATAACTTCTATTTCTTCACCCAAACAATAAAGCTTTTTTAATGCTTGGAAGCGGCCTTTATGGAAATGAATTATTTTTAGTGTTGCTACAATTAAATTTCAGACCGTTTACCGTAGCATAATTAGCGAATAATTTTAGTTTTGTCACTACATCGGATGATGAATCCGCAAAAGATGACCTTGTCAACGGCATATAGGATAACAATATATCCTTATTTGGGACTAGAGGTGTACCGCAAGTCCCACTTGCTCGAAAAAATCTTCTACATCGCTTATGAACAAACTAAAAAGATAACCGGACAGAACTTCTTCACCTTGGAGGACTCCTTTAGTTAATTTTATTTCTTCAGTAAAGGAATCACCCGTTTTTACTTTGCTGTATGCATTTTCATATATATATATTTTAAAATCCTAATTAATTTTCCACTAACGCCGAAGTGGTTTAATTTATGGCATTACAGGTTTTGGTTTACGCTACCGAAAGCATTCTTGTAATTCCACGAATATTGCAAATAGATCACTTTGTCTATATTCTAATTTTTGAACAATACTCTTCAGTATAAACAAATTATCAAGGCAGGATCGACGCTTTCTAAACTCAACTGCGTTTCCAGGATTCGTAGTATTCTATACCTTTTGATAATAGCATGTGGAATGCCGAAACGTTAAGGGAAAAGAGAAAAAATGTTATTTTTTAATATTTATTAAATAAACAAACTCAGGCTGTAAGTGGTTCAGTTTTACTAAACACGCCCAGGAAATTACATATAAAGAATAAAAACAGCCAATAAACCAAACAACTTTCAACAATAAATTTAAAATGGATAGCAAATATTATTTATTATCACTTTCAGTAAGCTAAAGGAATGGCGCTTATCTTGAAACGCAGAGTCCTTGAAAAGCCAGTGTTGCAAGACTCATACGTCGTTAGCCCAATACCGAGGAAAAGGGCAGAGGAAAAAAAATAGGAATAAGGATATGATTCGTGTGTGCATCCAACTCTTGAGTCTTGACCAATACAAAGCTAGTTGGCTCATAATTGTACATAATAATTAAATAGGCTCCCAGAAGCTGTACGGCAGGAATGTAACAACCATGTGATTTCACAATAAACCTATGCAGGTCCGAGAGAACCGAGCCACTAAGTTGACAAAAGAACCAGTTTATTAAACACTACCCAGGGAAACCAGTAACAAATTTGGGTTTTCACAATTTTACACTGTGACCTATTCAAGGGAGTGTTGCATAACGACTTACCCTTTCGAGCTTAAAAAATGTTGATTGACTGAGGAAGGAGAAAATGCATAGGTGATCCCCTCTCTAGACTTAAGAAACAGCCTAATACATTAGTAAATTATTATCCAGGTAGTACGATACCCCCCCTCCAAAAATAAAATTATTATACGCTGTTGGCGGCAAATTTGAATTTATATTAAATACCCAACAATAAATTTTGAAGAAATTTTATCAATTCTAACTATGTAGATTAGTTAGAGAAATTCGTATGAATTTGTTTCACACTAGATTCTTAATTACCATTAAATTATTATAATTTTTTGTTTATAGTCAACATTAAATATAAAGTTATAAGTACGGCGCCATCTTGTATTTAAAATGGTCGAGCTTTATCCTTTACATCCCTCTGTTTAGTACTGGTTAACGCTATATGTTCCGCAGTTATTTACAACGTTAGAACCTTAATGGACTTCTAATTGGGACAACGATTTCCCTTCTCTCTTGGATATTATGAAATCCATAGCGGTCACACTAATTAATAGCACGTCATCCTAAAAGTTCTGCATTTATGAATTAAACATTATCATTTATGCATTTATTATTTGTGGTAGGGGAGATTTCATAATGACTTTTTCCCCCCATGAAATTGATATATATCTCTACCTTTCTGTTTTTATATAATTTTTTTTTTTTATTCAGGCCTAAATTATTATTTTTTTTTCTATTTTCAATAAATT